>PYXC01002733.1:987500-1082500 GCA_015244755.2 Tenualosa ilisha | reverse complement strand
GATATTCTCAAGGCAACATTTCTGGACCATATGATTACCATAACAAAGCAAATGGGGAGGGCAGATTTTCCCAAAGGCTAACTGAATGTGAACAGAGAGCACTAGAAAAAGTTTAATCTCTAAACAAAGGGAGTTATTCCTGTTTTGTTGTGTGTGGGTGTGTGGGGTGTGTGTGTGTGTGTATGTGTGGTATGTGTGTGTGTGTGTGTGTGTGTGTGTGTGTGTGTGTGTGTGTGTGTGTACAGTCTGTGTACAGTGTGCATTCTAGGTGTGTGTCTGTACTATCCAAGAGAGCATAACACTCACAATCAAACACATTTCTCCACAGTGCTCCACAGTAACTTAAATATGTATGAGAGGAAAGTGTTGACTCAGCCAACACAGACAGACATACACTCACACACACACACACACACATAAACACACATATACACAAACTCAATACGATATCATATCTCTACTTTCCTGCAATGGCCCACAGGCATCTTGTTGTACACGACTTTGCTAACATTATGCAACGGGTCTATGATCCTCATATAGTGTTAATGGTAAACCATGATAAGAGACGAAACAACAGCATACTACACATATGCTTGTCCACATGCAGTCCATTAGTCTGAGATGTGGACCTATTTACTGCATAAAATTAGATGATTTGTGTCCACAGTTTACAAAAGTTGTTTGGAAAATACATAGTATAACGTTATCCAAGTCCTCGATTGTTGTTGCGTCAGCTTGGAGCCTAACTAATGAGCCATGTCCACTGGAATTATATTACAGAGAGCGAGAGAGAGAGAGCAAGAAAGGGAGAGGGAGAGGGAGAGAGAGAGAGAGTAGCATTCTGATTTGAGGTCAAGCAACAGCAAGCATTCAGCCATTTTTTGGAATAAGTTACCTGCTTTGGTGTTATCCTCAAGCTCATTTTGATGTTATCAAACTCAGGAATATATTTATGAGAAATATAGATTTATAGATTTTTCTGGTACTTTCAACAAGACGCTCTAGCCATACACTATGTAGCTTTGTGGTCTGGAATGTTCTTTTTTAGAAGCTTTCACACTACGATATTGGTGATCAATGCCAACTGTGCTTTAGCTGGTGTTTTCATATTTTATACATGCCTTTTTAGGGAGTTAACAGTTTCACATGGGACCATACTTGGCAATCTAAAGCATCTCTCTCTCACACGCGCAAACAGACACACTCTCTCTCACACGCACACAGATACAGACACAGACACACACATACAAACTCTCTCTCTCTCTCACCTAAAGTTCTGCATGAACTGACGGAACTTGTCAGCTCTCTGGGACAGTGGCACTACGATGTTGATAATGACACCAGCTGTGTCCACTTTCTCGTTCTTGACCTTCATCAGCGGTCCAAAGGGACGGAACAGAACCAGCCTGCGGAACTCCTGCTTCTGGTCACCACGGAACGTCAGCTCATACAGTGTCCCCTTGTCCTTCTCGGTCCGTGCAATTCCTGTAGCGGTCAGGCAAAATGGAAGGATACATCATTAAAACAAAAAAAAAAACAGAAATATATTCAAAAAAACTACATTAGGTTGAGGATCAAACAAGAATGCAAAAGGAAAAAGGATCCGTGTGCCAAAAAGGTATCCCATAAAACATGATTTATGAGGCAGTTTATATTTCAAGCATTTTTCTTATCAGATATTTCATACCAACAGGAGAAAGCACTTCAAATAGTCTCCATGATACAGTGTGAGATCTATCAACAGCAGAAAAGTTTGCAAGTTAAATATTAAATGAGAAAAATTCCAACATAACATTCCAACACAATACGCCTTGTGTCTACAATGGACATGTTGACAATGCCATACCATATTCCACCACTGGGTCTCTCATTCCCATAAAGAACAAAAAACAGCTCTGTAAATGAAAGCACCTAATTTACTGCCTGAAATGTAACAAGACAAAATGATGTAGAGCTCATAACACACCTGGCATTCATTTCTCCTACTTAAATTCCTCATTGTTCACCTGTTCTGCGCTCAATTTTTCTTGATTCTTCTTGTATCACATTACCTCCCCATCTCTTCTCAGCTTCTTGGGCAGACTTTACTTCAGCCATGTTGGGTGTTCCAGCATCTAGGCCTAACCACAGAAGCATTCCAAGATCCAAAGCATTCCAAAGATCACTGAGTTCATACTGGATTTCCTCTCTCTTTCTTTTTCTCTCTCTTTATATTTCCTCAAATAATCAAATTTTATAAATATTTTCAGTAAAAAAAACTTAATAAAAAAAATAACTAACATTTTTAAGGTGAACTGAAAGGTTAACTGGTTGAGCTTATGTACAGTAAAAAAAAAACTGAAAAGGAAAGCTGTACACAGATGGTTGTTGGAGAGTGTGTTGGAGAGTAGCCTTTTACTTCTTCATGTAACTGAGAAGAGCCTCCAGAGGATTTGGGAGGCGAAGGGGGCATTTCAGGCCAAGGAAAGGGTCTCATCAAGCAGCCTTCACCTCATCTGCCCCCCCTGGGCCCTGAGCCATGCAAGCAGCTGGAGGATCCGTCACACATGCAGACCATGCAGAAACACTGCTGGACCATCACATAACACTCCAGTGGTGCTTCAGAGTGCTTCTCTCACAGTGAGCGGGTAGACACTGTCTGGACGTCAACACACCACGACTACACTTTGTCTGTCGGGGGCCCCAATGGACCGTTCCAAGAGACTGGTCATTAGCGAGGGCTCGAGTTCCACCCACCCCTCTCAATTCATCTGTGATGCTGTGGTAGACAAAACATTCCCTGACCTGATCAAGGAGCGTGACCTAAACAGAGAGCGATTTTTATGACGTTCAGTATAACAATTTTACATCTACACAAAGACATGCTGTTTCACCGAGACTAACTTGGAAATATACAAAATTCTTGTCAGTCTCTCTGAAAACAGCCCAGGAGAGACATGCTGCATTTGCACCAGGCTCAAAGCTGCAAGCACTTGGCTGCTCACTCCAGTTTGATGATGAGTATATCCTGTTTGCAATTCCAAACATCAGAGACCAGCTATGCGAAAAAACCCTCTGAGGTTGAGGGAAATCGAAATCTGTGTGAATCAAATAATGACATCTAAACAAGGTCATTAGGGCTGTTTGTGTGGGTGCCATGCGGAACACCCTGGAATATTTCACCTTTTGTTCTCGAACGAGATGACAAACGGCTGTGGACTAAAAAACCCATAACCGCGGTTTGTCTCGGCTCCGTCTCACACACATCATCCACTCAGAGGCCACAATTAGGAGGACCACGCCGTGAGCAGGGGCCATTTATATTGACAAGGCACTCACAAAGGCTGCCGCATGGATGCCAGCCCCAGAACTCCCTTGGGGGGAGTGTTAGAGGGAGAGTGATGTGTCACGACCACCAAAGACAAACTGCCGGGGAGGGAAGTAGGTCACTAATAGAATCCAGCCCCTGCCGCACAAACTGTCCACCACCAACACCCCCCCCCCTTTTACACACACACACACACACACATACACACTTTTACACACACAGCCTCTACACTGTCCCATCAAACAACCCCTTCAAGTCTAGCGTCAATGAATTTCACAGGAAATGGAAGAGGTGACAGGAGGCGGGAGTTGGCAGGTTCTGTGGCACTTACTTCCTCTGATAACCACAACCTTCCGCTTCCACAAAACAAAGCAGGAGACAACCACCATCAACTTTGTGAAACAAAACCCCATTTGCAGTGTCACAAGTTGACCATAAAGTATTGCATCTCAAGACGTGTCCATGCCCCACACATCTGCAGAAGGAGGAAGCGGGGCTATCAGTGACATTACACAAAACCTCAGTTGATGCAAGTCTTGTGAACTGGATTAAATGCTAGAAAGCCTGTTAAAGATCTCGTCGAATTATACTTAGTGGTCAGATGTGGCAGCAATACAACATTTTAATTTACAGCCTTTCCTCTATCCTGACAGAAGAACGTCTGTTATGTCAGACACCTGTGAGAATCTTTGAAACGCAGATGTGCAAAATGAACAAAATACCCCCTTTTCACCTCATAGGGATGCTGTAAACAAGTGTGACTAAGTTTAGTGAGTCATGCAAGACAAAGCTGTGCTGGTAACTCGGTTTGGCTGAAGGTGTTTCAATGGAAACCAGTTGGAGAGTGAGGTCCTGTGCCCTGGCCTGTTCCATGACTAAGGCTGCAGCGTGCCATTCCGTATAAACATATTTTGTCACTAAGAGGGTCACAGTTTTTCCACTCTTTCTCTCTGTCTCACTCTCTCTCTCACTCGTTTTTTCTCCACAATCCTCCCTTCTTTCATGATGAGCTCTTCCTAAAAACCCACTATTGAACATCCTGGAAAAAATCCAAGATGGAGCTACAGTTCAGAAACAATATGAACCTAACTCTGAGCAGCATTGTAACAGCACAAGGGCTTTCCTTTGCTATGGCAACACCACCATTGCTCGTCCCAGTGATCGAGTCCAACATCACAGAGGAAAACAGAGACTCACATTCACTGGACATCAGAGAGGAGAACTGCAAATCTTGGCCATCCTATTTGTGCCTTAGTCCTAAATGGCCTCCCTATTTCAGCTGGGGGCAAAGATAAATGCAATGACCTTGTGATGGGGGTGTTGTACACACACTAACACTGTACATTTCTTCTGCGCTGCAGGCTAGACATCTGATCAATACAATCATAGAGGTTTGGACAGCTGAAGGAAATAAAGGCTAGACTCATCCAGACTTTTTTTTTTCTTTCTGCTTTTGTGAGGGAATGGGAAAGTGGGGAGGGGGAGGGAGGGTGAAAAAACATTCACTAATAGGTGAATAGTTTGGTTCCACGCTGGTGGAATGACCTTCCAAGTGCTACCAGATCAACTGATACCCTCTCCACCTTCAAGAAACTTTTGAAGACCCAGCTCTTTTGGCTTAAATTTTGAGAATGCACTTAACATCTTATACTTAATTTCTCTTTTATACTGCACTTTTTATTACACTATTGCACTTTCAACTTAAAATAGTGCAGTTTTTATTTTAGCAGTATGCACTCTTTGTTAGTTTCTTTCATTGTGTTGTAGCTTGAATGTTATCCTCTTTTGTAAGTCGCTTTGGATAAAAGCGTCTGCTAAATGCATAAATGTAATGTAATAGAAACACTACTTCTGAGTTCATCTCAGTGTAAGTCAGAGAGGACCTTTGAGAAGACTCTGAAAAAAGATTCTTCTAGAAGAAGACATACAGGAGCTGTATGTCTCAAGAGTCACTTCCCAGAGGAATGAGGGTTGATGACTGGTGCAACTGTATGCTTTCCCCATTACACTCCTCAAGGGAGCCATATGCGCTCTGCCTCTATACTGTTTACTGTGTGTGAGATAAACACACTGTGTACGCAGAGAATGGCTTTCTACAGGATGTTATTTTAAACAGTGTTGGCATGTGAAGCATGATGATAACATTGCTAAAAATTGGGTCAGACACATATGTGTCTTTTTTTGAAGGTTAATAGCAAGTGACTGATCTGTTCCGTCTAACTCGTTTTAGTCACAACTGAGATGAGTCTTGTCAGTGTTTGTGTTTGTGTCTGATATTGTCTGAGTCTGCAGTGATATGCACACAGATAGGCTTTCTTCACATTTTTCAAGATGACTGTTGAAAAATTCCAAAGTGAGAAACTCTTTGATCTTTGCTTTTGTCTCTTTATTATGTCAGCTTGTGACAGAATCCAGATGGAACCTCTTCCGTGGCCACGTGACGGGAGCATCTGCGGAGAGTCCACAGGCTCCTGAGTCACCCTGGCCGCCCGCTGATGTTTGCTGACCTTTGAGGAAGACTCCTTTCCTTTCCCTGACAGCCGTCGGAGGGAAGATACATGCATCTGTGAGGCAAGCAGAGGCAGCTGCTTCTGGCTTCCTACCTTCGCCTCCGAGCCTGTCTCTCGCTAACGGATTTCCTGGCTTTTTAACGCCTTGACGTTCAGGCACAGGATGTGCCATTGTCTCGTTTTTTGTTTGATTTTGATGGTTTGCCAGCAAGAGATGTTTTGTTCAGAGGCCTAAACAGTCACAGCTCAGCTGCTAACATGTTCCGATGAAGAAAGATAAGGAGGCTGGTGGACAAGGCACTCTTTACATGGATGTGTGGTTTTTGTCACATAAATCAGGCTACTGAATTGTTTTTGTGAATCTTGAGAAAGGATTATGAATGAAAAGAGGGACATTGGAGTGGGCTGGACCCATTCAAGAACATTTATAATCTCACAGCACACTCCTGTTGCTCTGCCAGCAGAGCACGTTGCTAACAACATCAAGATCAAACATTCTATTCCCAAACAGACAAACAGACTAAAATGCAGTGGCCACCTTGGTCTGAATAAAAATGAAGGATTGAAGACAGGAGTATTCAGATCTGAAAAAAAAATCTAGTCTGTCTGTCTGTCAGTTATAATCTTATCATATTGAACACTTGATATTAATATTTATCATTCTGACATTAGAATGTGAGAACATCTACCCCCATGGCCCTCTATCTAGTATGTAAAGCACTGGTGAATAATGTCCTGTTGACTTACCCTCAATGAAGTCTGACGAGGTGTAGACCTTGCTGAGGGTCCTGTCTCCTCCGGCGTTGCGGGGTGCGTTGAGGGCCTGCAGTGCGTTCTCGATCACCTCCCCAAGCTCGTCACGCCGGTCCTTCCGCACAGGCTTCTCCTCGGGGTGCCGCGTGAGGCCCATCTCTAGCTGGTAGACGCGCTGCAGGGTGAAGCTCTCAAAGGGCACCACGGCATACTCGCTGGGCAGCCGCGTGCCCTGGTACACCTCCGCCTGGCTCAGCTGGCTGCGCAGGAACTCCTGGAGGTCAGCGTTAGGGCTCTTCTCGTTTGCGGCCGCAGCGGCTTCACCTCCTCCTGCTCTTGCTCCTTCGGCGCCAGCACCTCCCCCAGCAGCCCGCTCCAGCGACTCCTGGACCCCTTTGAGCTGCTCACTTCGCTCCTGCAAAGCCTCCTTCAGCTGGGCTATCTGTTTCTTCAGACTAGAGATATGAATACGGTGCCTGTCCTCATGCTCCTGCAGCAGGGCCTGGTAGCCCTCCCGCCCTGTGGGGCCCCCGCTAGGACCACCACCTCCACCTGCAGCGCCTCCACCTCCTGCCCCACCTCCACCCACGCCCCCTCCCATGCCTCCAGCCCGGGGAAGAGCGTGGACTCCCAGCCCGTCCTCCTGGTGGGGGCCGCAGGTGGTGACGTAGAGCAGGGAGGCAGTGCAGCACAGCAGCACCAGAACCAGCCCGATACGGGACAGCCAGGCTAACGGGCCCCTCCTCAGCATGACGTCCCAACGACACGTCTCAGCAACAGCGACAACAGCACAGTATCACACCGTGTCACACGAAATCACAGCTTCCCTAGTTACTGATGTGTTGCAGAAATGATCTCAGTTAAGCTTTCCTCTGTATACAAAGCGCAATGTGAAGTGAGCAATGCATTAGGTATCATCCATGGCTAAGCATGACTGAGTGGATGATCTCAAATACTTTCACATGCTCCTTGACTCTGGTTCCTTTTTAAATCCTGAGCTTGTCAAACAAGAGTCCTAAAAACAAGCCCATATAGGGGGCCGCTGCTCACTGCAAATCTGTACAACTGAACACTATTATCTCTGCCCCTGCGTTCCGCACTCAATGCCAACACAACAGGCAAGGTTATAGCTGGGTCTTCACCTCTGCCTGTAACCCACTGAGGCTACGAGGAAGTGGATGAGAACCTTCTGCTTCCTGTCCAGTTTTACGGCAGCTGTCTCACTTTCAGTCCTGACTCACACATGACTAAAAATGTCCATTTTCCCAACACACAAAATTACGTTACATTCCCCTGAGAGAACGTCTGGAGCCGAGACCCGGTCCATGCTCCCCAAGCTGCTGATGACACACTGGTCCCGGCCGTGAAGCTGGTGAATAATGCATGCTTTTCAGAGCAGAGGGGGGTATTTGCACTGTCTTTTTACATCCTCCTAAAATCCATGCGCAGTGGGATAACAGGGCACCAGTTCAATCCACATTCCATTGTGCTGTAACTTCATATAAAAGATAGACTGTGCAACAATGGCTATAATCTGTTTGCTGTTGTGATGTCATCTGGGCGAAGAGTGGGGGAGTCGTCATCCAAGGTACCTCATCTTCTTATGCAAAACTAGAAAGGGAGACAGTCAGAAAAGAGGAAAGGAAAAAGATGAGAAATTGTCTGTCGACTGACAGGAACACAAAGAAGAGAAGCGCCATTGTTTATCTCACTTCAGAATAAGCACAGAGAGAAACAATAACATCATCATCATCACCATCAGTGATTCTGAATAGACGAGGCAAACACTTGAGAACATTTTTCATGGCAATTGCATTACTGTTCCTTTGTTTTTCCTCTTCATGGTTGAACAGTCGCTGCTGACTGAATTCAACTGCACAGATGTTACTAAATTAAAAAAAAAAAAAACTAAATGAGAAACAAGAAACTTCTAAACAGCTAGAATTACAACAGGCAGTCCCATTAAACTTAGACATGCGTTTCATGTGCTGCAATTTAGGCTATCTCACAGGCAACATTAAGAACCCAACAAAACACCCAAGAACTGGAACCCAGAGAACACTGTTGCTACTGATGTGTGAAAATAGGAGGTCTGTGCTAAAAGCAGCCCCATGCGAACACGTCTGACCAATCTCACCGGGGGAAGAACAGGCTCACTGTAGTCTAAGCAAACATGCTGGCAAGAGGTGATCCATTCATACACACACACACACACACACACACACACACACTCAAACTCACACACACTGTCTCATTGACTCACACATACACTCTTACTCACTGGCTGTCTTTCCCACATACGCATGCACTGTTACAATTGGCTACGTCTGCATGTAATTAGGCTGCAGACTCTCATACAGACATTTCTTGGGACCCGTCCTCAGGCCAATGCACACACATGTACGCACGCACGTACGCACACTTGAACATTACCAGAATAGATGCATGTGTGTAGTATGTACAAGTTGAGAGACTGATCTCAACTTGTGTTTATTTATGTTTATGTATGCATATATATATGTGTGTGTGTGTGTGTGTGTGTGTGTTTGCAGGGACGTGTGTGTCTGTTGACTCACCACACAATTAGCTCTTTTATAGGTTTGGGAGGCTGGCCCTAATGAAAGGATTAGTTATGTCAGCAGTGAATACTGAACTGTATCGAGCAGCACTGGCCCCATCCCAAGACCCAAGCTCAGCCAGGGATGCCTATTTATCAGAACTTGGACCGTTACTGACGCGGGATCAGGGAGACATTCCTCTAGCTCTTCCCCAGTCCTTGCATTATTGCAGATAAACTTCCACAACCTCCTGCACTGCGCAATCTGATCCCAGACCAGCCGCTAAGATGAAAAAGAAAATGAGCTGTTGTTTTATTGCCTCTCTTGTTTGTGAGATGCATAGTTAAATTAGGAGAGATACACATACAGTGTAAAGGATCCTACTGTTACCCTCATTACTCCAAATGAATGGAATCCATTTACCAGTCAACGCCAGTAACAATAAACGCTAAAACCAAATACTGATTTTTCCATTGGTTTAGTTGAGCTAAACTTTGGATTTGTTTCATACAAAAACACACACACACACACACAAATACATCCACACACCCACACCCACCCACACACACAAACACATTTAATAGTGAATAACAACTCAAGCCAGAAAGACAGACAGATTGGTTCAGCAATTTTTTCAAATTCAGATTGGTTTCAGCAATTTTCTCAGCAGCCACAATTGAGTGCTGGGCCTTCGCCCGAGTGGGATGTTTCCTCTCAAAAGCTCAGCCTCCTAGCTGTTGCTGTGGGAGTTTAAATAGGGCAAGGAGGGGAAATCTTCAGATGTCTCCATCAAGACTTCCCCATCTCAAACTGCTTTAACCGTCAGCTAGACTTGATTTATGATGTCACACCCTGATGAGGAAAAAGAGACACTGTTTATGACAAACACGCCTACTCGATATGGTCTTCACATATGTGAGGCTCTATGTGTGTGTGTGTGTGTATGAGAGAGAGAGAGAGAGAAAGAGAGTGTGTGTGTGTGTGTGTGTGTGCACATACGGTATATTTTGTGAGGGACTGAGTGTAGGTGTAGCAAGCAAGTAGTGTGCATCTGAGTGATATGTGAGTGAGTGCGTCTTTGAGTGTATGCGTGTAAGGGAATGGTTTGGTGTCTAAGTGTGTGTGTGTGTGTGTGTGTGTCTGAGCATTTGTGTGTGTGTGTGTGTGTGTGTGTGTGTGTGTGTGTGTGTGTGTGTGGCCTGCCACTGCCAGCCATTCATGCCCACTGCTCCTGGATGCCAAATCTTAAGCATAAGCTTGGAAAAGAAGGAAACAGGAGCTCAGCAGTTTGACTGTGGCCCAAAACTACTGTCCCTTCAGTGGAGTGGAGTGATTCATTGGGAAGTCTAGGCTATTATGCCAGCCTGGCTGGGTCCTAGTGCTGCACTGTGTACGTTAAAAGCTTATTTACGGAAGCGCTGTATTTCTCTGGGCATTTTAACTAGATCTGTGAGACCAATATAAGTAACACAGAGTATATATTCTATATCAGAGGGTGAAATGACCTCATAATGAAATATAGGTGTCATAACTGGAGCAGAAAAGGTAAAATTGTCAAGAGAATTTTAATAAGAATTATTCATATGTTTTTTTTGCCTTGGTCAGACACAATTAGAGGAATCAGTTGCAAAACTAACACATGAGAAATTGCTTCCTTATCAGTGTCAATTGATGACAACCGAGAAAACTATTCTATCTAAATTGACAAGAGTATCAGACAGCATCAACAGCAGGAGCACCATTTTCTAGACAGCTTTCTTATCTGGCATTGCTCAGTGTTCAGGAAGTTAAATAAAGGAAGTGATGCAACAGCCTTTTTTTTCCCTCTCCTCCGCAAACTGTCCATCTCTTGCAACGGCCCAGGCAGGCGGTGATCTCATACTCATGGCTCAGAGGGCTTTTGCCAAATATCTGCCCTGGTGTTGTTCACACTCTCTCCCGCCATTTGCTTTCACAACTGCCTCTCACCCCCTCGGGCTGTGTGGGACTGAACTTTATTCCCTGAAATTAATATGTGCTGCAGTCTCAATGACCTGCTGGGGTGGGAGCCGAGTGGCAGGTCCCTCTACTGCCTGTACTTCTGGAGTCTGGGTGGGCCTACGCTGAGGCTCTTATATCGGGCTCTAGTCCAAGCTATAATGCTGTGTTCTGCATCCCAATGAGGAACAACAGGAAACCGCACAGAGAATGAGAGAAGGTGTGAGACAAGAGAAAGAAGGTAAAAGGGAGGGAGTAAGAGAGAACAAGAGAAGGATGGAAAGAGAGAGAGAGACAGAAAGACAGACAGAGAGAGAAGAGAGAGAGAGAGGGCATATTAACGATTACATGCCTTTACATCACTCCTGGGCACTAAAGTCGGGAACAGATGTCTCCCAACAAGGGAGGGAAAAAAAAATAAAAGCCTCACTTGTGCTTGAACTATTGCTCTTGAATTATACATTCCAACATCAGGTGGAATTAGGTCTATGTGGAGGCGGAAAGAGAGAGAGGCCAAGACACAGTTAGAAACAGAGAGAGAGAGAAAAGAGAGAGAGAGATGGATAAAGAGAGGGGTGCAGATACCAAGATAAAGTGACACACACAGTGCAGACATTTCCTGATTACATTGCAGGGTATGTTCTTCTCAGCTTGACTGTGGATAGAGACTGGAGCAGGGGACTGAGGTGAGGAAGTGTGGTGCAGATGGGATGGAGTCGCATGCTTGAGTGTTTGTGTGTGTGTGTGTGTGTGTATGTGTGTGTGTGTGTAAGTTAAGTAGGTTGGGGGGGGGGGGGGGCTATTTCCTCTCTTCAAACAGAGCAGCTTCCTGTCTGCAGGGCATGGGTGGTACAGGAGGACTGTGGCAGCATGGCTGTGCCCTCGGGGGGGCGAGGGGGCTGACAGAGAGAGAGATGTCATTTGCCTCGTCTGATTGTAGCGCTCACGCACGCAGGGGGGATACCATGCTGTCGCTCGACATCGACGCTGCAATTTGGGAGGTTGCTCTCACCGATACTTTGCTGTGACATCCATGCTGTGTTTTGCAGATGGAGATGCAGATTTCAGTGCTCAGGGCCATGGTGCACAACAATCAGTAGAACATACAAAAGCCATTTTTTTTTCAACAGCCTACAACGGCAGATTGATACTGTGTGTGTGTGTGTGTGTGTGTGTGTGTTTGTGTGTATTAGTCACTTTTTGCTCGATAACACTACAAATTAAAATGTCTCTCACTCTTGGTGCACCACAAACACATCACCACAGCCATGAGTAAAAAAGCCTCATGTTTTGTTTTTTTTTCGCCTCTTTTCTCTCTCCATTTTACTTTTCTCTGAGGAGAAGAATCATCCGCCTCTCCCCAGAGAACATGAGTTGCTGCTCTGATTGGGATCTGTCAGTGGGGGTGAGCTTTACAGAGGAGGATATCCGGTCAGAGTCAAGCACAAGGGGATAAGGGAGAGAGGGGGAGAGAGAGGGAGGGAGAGAAAGGGGGCGGGGGCAGGCAAAGAGGTTGCTGAAGAGGTCCAAGCTTGACGTGTTTTACTGGGATTTTTTTTTTATTGCCATGCAAGTGGGCACCAGTGAAAACTATTCCAGGTGTTAGTCATACACTGACCACAGAGAGAGAGGAAGAAACAAATGAAAAGGCACTGGAGACAACATTAAGATAGACAGACAAACAGGAAAGGCAGAAAGAGTTGAGGGGGAAATGCATATATATAGAGGGAGAGAGAGAGGTAGAGAGGCTAAGACAGACTGAAAGAGAGAGGGGAAAAAGACAGAGAGAGTAAAAGAGAGAGAGTGAAAGATTCACAGCCCCTTTGATGTGTTTCCGGCCCTAAGGTGATTCTCTCTCCCCTTAATTAGCTTGGGCCTCCTCATGCCAGGTCCTGGATCATAACTGCCATCTGTCCTTCTGCTAAAACACACATACCACTACACACACACACTCACACACACAAACACAAGTAAAAGCACGCGCCACTGCACAAACATAAAGCAAGATGTACTTATATACTTATATAAATATAAATACACACCCTGCTGTTTAAGCACATACTGATCAATATAATGTTACAGACTACACTCACAACGAAGCCTCACCAAGTATATAACATAGCATGACCAAACAGCGTTAATAATTGATAAAGCCTCCTACACAATACATTATTCAGGAGGCCTACACCCTCAAGTTTGCTACCTTCCCTAATTTGCTATTGTGATAAACCGCATGTAGCTGTCTGTGTCTAATGCACTCACAACACGCGCTCAACTTTCACTGCTATAAAATGCTAATCCTGCAGAACAGGAAAATTGCACAGCCATTAACAGTCATTCAGTAGGCGACTTCCCATTATGCAGATCCACCTCTGCCAACCAACACACAGAAAACAAACAAACATGCCATAAAACTATAAACATTGTCCTTCCTGTTGGTACACACAAACCGTCAAATTAGAGAACACTTGACTTCAGCAATGTCAGCTCTTGGTCTCTAAGGACTATGTTTTCAAAGGCCCCTATGAATTACAAAGCTACTCACAGCTAACAGCCAGTGTTTGCATTCTTGACAGTGCAGTAGATGTGGATTTGATCTCCAATCTTGAATTCTTGTTCTTGGCACACACAATGATTTTCTGGGCTTAAAAACGACACCAAAAGCACCAGAAAAACACTGTATAAGTTTTCTCTGCTTGAAATCACCCATAAAAAACTTTAGCTGCTTCAATATGTCATCCTATCATTGAGGAGAAGGAAAGTAATTAGAAGCTGATGGAGCCTGTAGCCATAAAATCATAATGAGTGTAATCAAACCAAGAAAACAATGAGTGAGAGCAACCCGTCTCTATTCTACCATGCTGCAGTCATCACTCTCTGTTGCAGTAATCTTTGGACACAGAGCTTCAGCAGGAGGGAGATGATCCACACACTGTTTTTTTCCCTCTACACAATCTTGTTCTATTTATTCTTAAAAACAGCATTACATTACATTACATTTAGCATTTAGCAGACGCTTTATCCAAAGCGACTTACAAGAGGATAACATTCAAGCTACAACACAATGAACTAACAAGGAGTGCATATTGCTAACATAGAATCTGCGCTGTTTAAGTTGAAAGTGCAATAGTGTAAACAATGTAGAGAAATTCAATTATTAAGTGCATTCTCAAGGCAATGTTTCGATAACCATTTTTCTAGATGTGCTCCGCCTGCTTTGTTCCAATACACACAGCCTCAGCAGCCATAAAAAACAAGCGGACCATGCTTGAGCAGGAGCCAACGCTAGTGGTGCAAGAGACCTCAGCCTGATCCAGCTGAGCCTTAGTGTGAAACCCAGGGGGCTGGATGCTGGCCCAAGCTGCCCAGGGGCATCGACAGGGAGGCTGGCTGGAAAGGGCTGGGCTGTGCTCTACTGAGCTGGCTGGGCACTCTTAGTGATGGGCACTCTCTGGGCAGAGGCTCTGAGGCCTGAGTGGGTCAATACGCTCAGCAAACATGTGGATGGCTAAAGAGGAGATAGGACAGTCCCAAGCTGAAATGCACTCAATAAAAAGTGCTAATCTCCAATAGTCTCCAATAGGGCTCTTTAGCTTGTCTTCCTCACTGTTGAACACTTTAAAGCCCACCCCCCGAACTTAAAAAAAAACATTATTAAAACATTTACTTAGGATATACTCATGTAATCTAGTCGATGAATTAACATTAGATATCTAGTGGCACTGGCTACTGATTCAGCCATTTGCTGTCCCAAAAAATGCAGAGTGTTGCCAGGGTGAGATGTTGACAGTTTTCTCATTTATAAAGAGGCAGCTGGGCAGAAGTTGGAACTGAGAAGGGGGGTGTCCAATTTACATTTTTACTTCTACAGAGTTAATTCCTCATGATATAAGGACAAGATTTAGGTACTTGAACCTCTCATCATGCATTTTTGGTTGAGAGGCTATCTTAATCAGTGTAAGAATAAGTGTAAGCAATTTTAAACAATTCACAAGTTCGGAAGTGTGAATATCCTCTCACAATTCACTGCATTTTATTTTCTTATCAGGACGAGGTATAATATTGTTACATTTTGACATTCACATCCTCACATACAAATTCAGGCCAGTAATGGTTTCTTCCTCTATTTTAGCAGCAAAAAGACATATCCTTGGCTTCATCCCAGAAGTGCTCCCTAAATGCGAGATGTGTAGATAGGCATCCTTGCACTTTTGAGAGATAAAAACAACACTGAAGTCCTTTTTCTTCCCTGTCTGTAACTGGAGACGCCAGCTGCTCTGGAGCTTGGCCCTGTAAGCAGCGCGGAGCTGCGAAGCCTGGAGGAGCAGGTGAATGCCTGGGTCTGACGCCACTCTAACCCTCTCCTGCATGTGCTCTACAGCTCAGCGTTATAAAAACCCAGTCAGAAGACAGGCAAACATTGTGAATCAGTGAACAGCACACAGACCATGTCTGGTTCTCCTTTTTTTCCTAAGGCCTCCTCTGCTTCTTTTTTTGCAAGGCCAGAGCAGAGCAGGGCTCATTTTTACTAGGGGGCAACAAGGCTGAATGGAAACCAGAGGGCCGGTCAGTAGGTGCCTCCGATGATGTAAAGATTAGTAACCCCATACCAGGCTGTCCTTCCTTAACAAGCGGAGCTCAAGCAGGCCAAGCAGTGCCAAGCAGGGCTCAAATGACAGCAGATGTGAGCAGGGACAGGGGAGAGACAAGCCATTGAATGCTTCACCACAAAGTTGAGGACCAAAGGTTGTTTTGTCTAGAGATGGAAATAATCCAATCTAGACAGAGAGCCTGAGATCTTATCAATACTGAGGCCAGGTGAATGCCAGCATATCTAATGTGTACTTTAGAAGCTAGATCTGTGATAATTTAGCTACAGTGAAAGCAGACCTAACCCACATGATATACACATTCTTACATTATTTGGTTAGAAATTCTTTAGACCCCATGCCCAAGCAGCCTTAATGTGGGTACTTGCTAGGATTTGACACTATTGCCCAGTAAAAGTCACAAAATGATCATACTAATGTAGTCTAATGTCCCAGAGTTAGCGAGGGAGGTAAGTAGGTGATCACAGCATGGCACTCTAATGGCATTATTCGTTTTCCCACAGCTTGCTGCTAATATGACAGTTTCAAATAAATTTATATTCGATGGACGATCTGTTGGCATTTTGTGACAGACACTCGTGCTGGGTGCTGCATAGTGTTTTTCACTTGATTATGGGCTCCTTAGTATCTGATGCAGCCTCTCAATCTTGATTTAAAATACTGACAGTAGACTAAGCCAACTGTATATCTAATGCCATCTATCAGTGCCATTTGCTAATGCGGACTCCAGAAAAGCCCAGATCAATATCAGTTAAATTAATTGCTTTTATGCAAAGTAATAATTAGACTGATGTTCCGTCTGCAAAGCGCTTTACATTTTTCTCCTAACCGCTTGCACTTTTAGTTAATTTATCTTCATTCATTTTGATCCAGGACTTTTAAGGCTTTTAAGCTTCTAGCAGAATGCAGGTCTCTGGTTACTGCAGTTATAATTTCAACTACTTGAACAAAACATTTTAAATACATTTACTAAATAACTTTCATATCCAACATATGGTTATTAGTAGTATTTATGCCTTGTCTTGACAAAAGTCGGGTAATTTACATTGATGAACAAACCACCAGTCTGCGTAAAAGAAGACTCATTTTAAAAGACATTTAGACTAGAAGTATCGTAAATGTCTAACACAGAGATTGCCTTTGTTCCGATACAACACAGGAGATGCGATTTTAACACGTTTCCTGCTGACAGCTATTAAACCACAAAACACAGCACATCAATAGATGTTTACCTCTTGATGTCATTCCGCAAAAAAGTACAGCTTCTAGAAAGTACCGCTTCCAGCGGTGTGCATCTGTCAACGTTGTGGACTTACGTCCGTAACGCGCTACACAGCGATCGCTCTGTATTTCGTGGTCCCTGCATCGCGGTTCCGCACTATAGTGCAATGAATGGGTGCGTGTTTCGGACTCTAGAGAAACAGGATCTCGTGCACCCCGCCCCGGTGGAGCCGCCTCCTCCCTTTTCGCTCTGCATAAAGGATGCGTTGTTAACGTTACCTGTGGCTCTTCGCAGTCCATTCTAGGCGCGCAGAGTAGTTTCCACTCTTCCAAGTCAACTGTCTGTGTATCTGAATTTCAGAAAGTCTTTCAAAAACAGAAGCGTGCTTCCATCTTTACTTTGCCGCTGCTTTGCTGTGTTCAGACAGTGATGGCATCAACTTCAGAGTGGCAGAGGTGCTGGTGAAATTACGGCATGATGCACATAAGCCAGCAGCCAGACAGCAGTATTGCTTTTGGAAAGAAAAAAAAAGAAAAATTAACCGTGGCAGAGAACATTCACCACGAAAAGTTTCCCAGAAGGTGAGGAAGATGAGTAACCACATAGGCCTAGGCCTATGCTCTGATTTTCACCCCAAACCATGGTGCTACTGAACTCTTCGCAAACCATAACTTGATTGGTCGACTCATTTAGTCCGTATGTAAACCGCTTGCTGAGCCTTACGAAGTTGGGAAGCGTCGTGTCTTCTTTTTATCTCACCCTGAAATTCGTTTAAGGTCAATTTGGTCTTATCAGAATTACCGTTGAGAGAGACGGTCTGAAGAGATAGGCTTGTCTGATGATTTCATCACTCGCGAGGTCTTAGTTAATCTGATTCAAGAGACAAGACCCGCATAGACCTAGAAGCATATTGTAGGCTATCTTGCCAAAGTATATACTGAATATATTGTGCCGCATGTATCCAAAATCAGGCGTCCCTGCGAACATCAGACCAAGCCAGACCGCTTTTTCTGCAATTACTCTCTGACACCATCTGCTGGACATACAAGGTGCTATCACTGGAGTGTGTAATCAAACCCACTGATTGGAGCTGACTGTATCCAGTTATCTCTATGCATAATAACAAACCACATTCATTACCTCTGATCACAATCACAAAACACTCCTACAGGAAAAGCTAATTCAACTTCTGTGCCAAACCAAGACTTCAAACATGAACGGGTAATGACTATAATGATTTTAATGGAACTGGTTTTAAGGTTTCTCAAGAAAACAGCTTATAATAAATTGTGAGCAGTGAGAAGGCCATGTGTCTGTGGGGCTGAAAGAATCTAAAGATGTGATGAACTGTAAATGAGCTAAAGGTCAACAACAAAGTGCACCTTGAGTGAGATGGGATTAGGCCAAGTCAGATCTATGCTCTCCAGTCTCTCTGAGCAAACATACTGGCAAGTGGCCAAGTCTACAATAGCACCTCTGGTGTTACCAGGTTACAGTTACATTTAGTGTGGATACCCACAAAACCAGCTAACAGAGAAGAATGTATGCACTAATGAAGACAAGGAGAAATCACCGCGTATATGTCTCACTTGTTTTGCTGTGAGCAGTGAAGGCAAATTCCTTTAAGTTAAAGTCTACACAAAAACAAAAGGTATTCTTTATACTGTCTGCATTCCTGGGCATAACACAATCCTGCTTTTCACAGACACAATGTAAAATGTAAAGAACAACATTCTATGATTTGCAAAGAAGCTCAACGTAAAATAGATTTGTTTATTTTGAAGTTGATGTCAGCAACAAGACTGAGAGTTGAGAGACTTAGTAAGTGAGTTAAAACCCTAGGGTGCAAGGTTTACTCACTAGCATGTATCTTAATAAGTGAGGTGGTGGTCTACAGCACACATCCTACACAGGTCTGGACTGAAGGCAATTTTAGCAAAAAATGTTTTTAAATTTTAGCAAATTGAGTCTTCTACTATGGAGACATGTTGTTGTAATATGTGCATCATATCTGGCACATTGTTTTCCTGAAATATTCAAGAGGTATATCAAAAAAAAGCTTTAGTATTTGTAATCACCCTGTTGACAGATTATGAGTTACCAGAAGTTTTCCTGAACCCAGATATGTTTCTATTTTAGATTTTTGTTTGCCTTTTGAGGCCCTGAGGATAAGTAAGAAACTCTGGATTTTACGTATCTGTGAATAGTGACACACATACACAGCACACGGTGAATGGTGAACACACAATAATCTGGTGCTGTTGGCAGCCCAGGAAGCAGTGAGGGGTTAGATGCCTTGTTCAAGGGCACCTCATCTCTAGCTATGGACATGAGACAATGATGTTCAGCCACTGCCCCTGTCCCACTCCACACTCAGCTACTCAATACTGAAATCAAATTTGGTTTTGGTTGATCATACTTCACTAATTACTTGTTTTTAAGAAATGTATATTTGTATATGTATGTGAATGTAGGCCATTTATGCCTGTAATCTTTACCAACATACTGCCATCTACAGGTAAAAAGACCTACCACCAGCATACAAACAAATATCACCAGGGAAAACACTACAATGATTTTGAAAATGATTTTTAAAATATAGCACAATGAGGACATTTACAGCGTTCTAAATCGCAGTGGCCTATAGCCTACTTCTTGTCCTGTATCAAGATTTGCTACCCTGCATTTATTTCCCGACGTGTACCAAAACAACTGACTACAATACTGCAACATAGCCTGCAGAAGAATAAGACATATCACTCATCAACATAATTCCTCACAAGCTGCAAAAAGTAAAATCCCACAAACGTAAGCTAACCTAACAGCAAACGATGCAACCTGATCACAGGCCAAACACAGGCTGAATGAACGTAGGTTTAGATGTAATTATTTCACTGTTTGTTTTCTCATCTTCTTTGATAATTGTTTCTCTGTTAACGGTCCCATGACATCCCGTTTTCGCAATCACTTCCTTCAGGAAAAGACAAAGCCAAAGTGAAGGCGGAGTCAGGGTCAAAAGTTTTCAGGATTTGGATATTGATACTGTATCTCATGATGGACATTGTAACAGACTGATTTGTAAGTGAAATGTCTCTTTATAACTTGCTACGTAGCAGCAAAACAGTAGAAGCAAGGTTACACATTAACTAGACGTTTGATATTCCTTTTGTAGAAAAGAACAACATATATTGTTTTACATAAGAGAAACCATGATAACTTAGAGTGTGGATGTGCATTTGTTGCTATAGAAAGCAATTTACACCAAATATAACGCTATCCTGCTTGTGTGTCCATAACGGATTCCATGAAATGGTGATGTCTGCATTTTCAAAGGAAATCACGAGTTTTGCACAAGCTAGTGACAACAGGCTACCCGGAGAGAAACGGCAATCAAATCAAGCTCAGTTGCGCAGTGCGTAATATAACTTCATCTGTTGTAATTCAAGATAATAGAAACAATCTTCTTAAGTAACTGAATATCACTGAGCTCGAGTCCTGCATGGAATTTGTAGGCTTCGTGTAGGCTAACCAGTTATATGCTTTGGTTTTACAATCCTTTTCTACCCAAGTCATGCGGATTTCCAATATTCCATCATTTCGCAATATTCGACTAAATTGAGAAGTAACCTACGGGTTTTATATGACTATCAGGGATTTGTCATATCGCTCAGTTTTAACGTTCAAAATGACTGTCTGAGATTTCGTGCAAAATGAATCTCTTGCAAATGAGTTTTTCCCGTCTTCTTGTGTGCGCTTTGCAAGAGATCTAGACTACTCAAGAATAACTATCTTAACTCGTTTGTAAATTGCGAGATATTGTTAAAACGAACTCGAAATATGGTGGGCAAGGGACAAGACTGACTTATCTGAATTATAAACTGAAGGACCAAACCAAACTTGCAGTCTCTTTCAGAACTTTTCCGTACGGCGCTCCCTCTGCCGGCGCAGTTCAGTCAACAACATGTCACGTTACCTGAGGTTCTTCACGGTTGTTGGTGACAAGCACCAGGATGATGCTTTGTGGCAGGATGAGCAAGTCGATGAGGCTAGTGAAGATCTGGGGCCAGCCTCTGCACAACCTCTGGGCCGCATCACTCTCAGGGATTCCCTATGCCGACTCTACAGCTCCGAGAGATTTCAGGTGGAGTAGACATGGGGATAGGGAGAAACATTAGATAGTACATAACATGACAAACTGTATCCACATAATAACTATTTATCAGTGACATTTACCAGTACACACATCACAATATTTGAGATCCATTTCTAAAGCTATTTTTGCAGATTAAAATTTTCACACCCCAATCACAGCTAATAAATTACTTGGTAAATGCTCATACATACATACATAAATGTGTTTTTTGATAGTATGTTTTCAGAATTTATCTACTTGTACTGATTTTTGTTTCAAGGATTTCATATGCCTCCTTTAATGAGACGCAAGCAATCTATAATCTCAGGTTTCGCTATAGGGCTTAATTTGCTAAACTCCTGCACCTCTGATACTATTCTCAAATTTAAGTACAGTTCAGTCATGTGAACTGAACAGATATGAGTCTGATCATTTGTATGTGATGGATGTTTTTCAGATTGCTGTGGTCTGTTTGGTCATTCTGGATGCTTTGTTTGTACTCTGCGAACTTCTTATGGATTTGTCCATATTGAAAGCTGACAAAGACAATATTGCTCCACAGGTAAGCTGTGTTAGTCATTCTTATATTAAATGAGCAAGGTATGTGCAAAGGATTTGTATGAGTTACTATTGAATAGTTGCTATCGAACAAGTGTTATTTTGTCTTGTCATGCTACAGTTTCAGTTTAGTATTGTGTAGGCTGGGTCTTGTGTTGTGTAAGAAATGTTACATTTCATGACTTTCGGCAGAAGGCCTTGCTATATTTCCCAAGCATTACACTTACAGCCCTTAGATCTTTTGTATTCTGCTTATTACATAGAGTAAATTAAAGCGCAACAAAATGTATGACCTATAATGCTATAAACAAAGTAATTTTGTAAAGTTAAGTGTATGCCATCTTTCCCAGCCCGTATGGTTTAGGCCTACATGGCTAGTCCCAAACTAAAAACTTTTTTTAAAGGACGAATCTAAAGTGACATTGTGATGCACACACAAACCTCAAGTCAAGGGAAGTCAAAAAACCAAATTGTCTTATGAATTTGGAAAAGAATGTATAATTAAAGGAAAAGTCCATTGAGTGCTGTCGTTAGGAAGAGGAAGGAGAAAATCTGATATGAGAACTAGGCCTACATAGTGAAACGGCAGCAAATGCTAACTGAGGGTACATAAACTCAAGCTGAATCCCAATGTCCCTCCCAAGCCCTAAGCCCTGAACCCTTAAGGACTTAAGGACAGGGCAAATGTTTGTTAAGTTCCGTGTTCTATTTTGGCAAGGAGGACGGAGGCTCCAGTGAATGGTTAATTTATGCTAAATAAATTGTTGAGGGCTCAGGGTAAGGGGGTATTGTGATTTAGCCTAGTGTCAGTTTCAGTTTTCTGTGGCCCTTTTAGTGTTAGCTGGCAGTTTGCAAATTCGATTTAGATTGTATTTTCTTGTCATGTACCTACTCTGTGCACTCTGTGAGCTCAAGCAACAGGGATTTTGGTTTATGTATGCTGGGTTTTTCCTTTAATAAAATAATGGACCATATGGAGTGGTTGTCAGCTACACCTGTAGTTCCCATAATTATCCTCCTGTCATCACCCAGGTCTTCCACTACCTCAGCCTGGCCCTACTCACCTTCTTCATGGTGGAGCTGGCAGGGAAGATCTTTGCCTTCCGCCTGGACTTCTTCAAGCACAAGTTTGAAGTGTTTGATGGGATTGTGGTGGTTGTGTCGTTCATCCTGGACATTGTGTACATCTCCAGAGAGGATGCCTTCGATGGCATGGGCTTGTTGATCTTGTTCAGGCTGTGGAGGGTAGCCAGGATTGTCAATGGTGAGGCTTTCAACATTTAAGAGGAAAGAGAAAGAGGAATTAGTAGGGATCACATCTATTCTGTGTGATATTGAGTATGTTCATAATTTAAAATTGATTCTATGCATCTGCTATGTTTTTCAGGTATGCTTTTATCATTTCATTTTGATCATATTGGTCACTTGAAAAGATGTGTAGTTCTCATCAGCCATTCATGCGCTGAGTGGTTTTGTATTCTGAGCCAGACCAGACTGCTAAAATAAACTCAATAAACTTAGTTCCAGTAAGGTTCTGGATAGTGTTTTCAAAACTGCTGCTTTATCTCCTGTAAATATATATATCTGAGGAATGAACAGCTACATTAGATGCATTCTGTATGTATAGAGTGCATATACAGTTGAGCTACAGATTGTTTTTTGAGATTGAGATTTTTTCTTTTTGACAGGTATCCTGGTGTCCATAAAGAATCGTGCGAATAACCAAGTTCAGAAACTGAAGGACAGCAACAATCATCTTATCCAGAGAGTCAATGAGCTGCAAGAAAAGAACTCAAAGTTGGTTAGTGCAGTTCCTTGAAATGCCAAAATCCATAAATGAAATTGCAATGGAGGGTCTTGTGTCTTTTTTTCCCATTAACTGGAGTATCCCAAATACAAATCATGTATTTGTTCATAGTAGGATGTTAAAACCTAGCAGCCACGTTTAAAAGCACATATGTAGACAATAAACCATGACATTAGGGTGGTTGTATTAAAGTCACTGCAGACCTAGTTCATGTTATTTTGTTGTTTTTTTAGGAACAAGAGAATACCCAACTACGCTTGCTTCTGCAACAACATGGGATTGACTTTGGAGCTTCCTAGAAGAAGAAGAATAGTTCTGTGAAAAATTGAAGCATATTTATGCACTTGATGCTTTTGTTTTTTGCTCAGCACATGACAAGAAAACCAAAGGGACTTTAGTCTGACCAATGTAGAAATCACACATATTTATAGTGCCTCATCAAACAATGTTTATCACAATATGAAGTGATTAACCAGAGAATAAGACAACGTAATTTGTTACACTTCTTGTGTGCATAATATAGTGGAACTCTGCATATGAAGGCACAATAAGGGATTTATTGCAATCAACAGTACTGTGTCAAGTTATTTTCTAATGTGATTCCTAAACAATAGCATATGTTTGTGTAAACTTTTACTGTTCAAATTGATTTTACAATTGACACCCTTGTAAACACAAGCAATTCTGCAAACCACTGGGCATTGAGTTTTTATGAGCTATACATCAGTATTCTGTACCCAGTGCATTGTATATATTGTCTATTGCTTGAAGTCATGCACAATTAAAAGACATCTGTGTAGAAGTTCTCAAAATTATTTATTACAATACATATAAAACATTTATGTACAAAAAAATCTACAAAGCACACTAAACAATTTCTGCATGTATCTAATATAGATACAGCTATAGTATTCTAGTGCATTCTCATAATTTAAAAGCATACAAAAAAACCCCATCCTCAACCACCAGATCTCAACTCATGGTCCTGTTATTGAGGAAGTATGTTGAGGTAGGTAAAGCCCCCAAAGTGCTCAGAAATTGTTTAAGAGAGCAGAGACTGATGTAAGATGCAAGTTAGAGAAAATCAGGGCAGGTGAATGTCATTTGGATCCAAAACAGTTACATAAATGAATTGGATTTGTACATTTATGTACTTGCTGAAATGGAGCACTATTTGATATCTATTAAATAATTAATATTTATTTACCATAAAAAACTAAATCCATTGTCTTGAGTAATCGCAACTGCTAGAGGTAAAAGTACTTTGTGTGTATAGTAGAATGAAATTCATCATTTCCTCTACAATAAACTGGATGATCCATAGAACCTGAATGTGCTCTTGTGTAACCTTTCACTCCTGTTTAGCGAAATATTTTGTGAACACGCTTTGACCTTACAGACATACCCTGCATCTCTCACACAAAGGGAAAGAAGAAGTCAAAGGGCAGCTTTGCATCAATTGTAGGTGGCACCCTGTAAACAGGCTCAGCTGGCGCAGAAACATCCAGGAATGCCACAGAGGTGGTCACTGGCACGAAACCATTGGCACCTGCCAGGAAGACCTTGAACCACAGAGCAGGGACAAAAAGTTCACGACCTCTGGAATAACAGCGTCTGCCTCTATGTATTACTTGAGAACACTATAATTACAATCGTTAGCATTCCCGAGAGGCAACCTAATTGTCATGTGCTAGTTGTCACATATTATATGCAGAGAAGAAACATGATTTTGGATATATTTATATTCACTATGGCACCATGGTATAAAAATGATGAATGCCACCAGTCTGAAGCATAAATGTATTTACAGTAAAGATTATTTGTACTGCAATAAAAAAAATAAACATTTTACAAAGTATATAAAATATAGCATACAGCATAGAAATAAATTATCGAATACTGTAAATCTGAGCGGAGGGTAACTTACTAGACTGCTGGTGTTGGTTTCGATTATTTCGGTCACACTGACAATCTGTGCTTGGGGATTCACCAGGGACCCATGTTTAGTCCATCTCACTTCAAGGTGAAGAGATAGAGGTACATGACATTCTTTGGAGCCCTGTCAACACGAAAAGACAAATACTGAATCAAAGCATAACTAAAAGTTTTCCTCTGGTAACATTTGTACCAAAACTGCATTTTTGCCTCTGAACTATTCTTTACCATGTTCTTATGGTCTGTTGCTTCAGGCAAAAATCTCTAAACTGAAATGATAAAAATGTGGTTCCTCAAATTCTACAATGAAAAAGCCTTACTGATGCTGTAGTTTGGTTCTTGATTGGTACCCAGTCCAAAGTGTTCTTTGGAGAGGAATTTCCAAAAGAAGCCACATGGTCTGGAGAGTTCTTGCCTTTAAGAACACCTATGACAGCCTCATGTAGAACTGAGCAGTTGGAAGCATCTATCAGTCTAGACAAAAAAAGTGCAAAGGATAAGAGTATAATAGTCAGTCATTTTGTCTTAATCCAAACGTCTTCATAAACCCTTAGCTCCAAACCCTCAAAGACTTGACTGGCATTGGAGATGCAGCCATTAACTCTTTGAAGGAACATCCTGAGAATGAGAATCTAACCAGTATTCAAATGTAGGCTAATACATGGATGCGTGGTCATCATAGAGATGATGAGACCTCAGCTTAATATTAAATAGGAAATGGTAACACTCAGGAATGAAAAGTAAAAGGATTAAAGATGTTATGAATTTCGTGAAAGTTTGTCTCACCTGAGTGTGCAGCCCGACACAGTGTCTATTCCAAAGAGTACAGGGGAACGCTCCATGCTGCCTGACAGACAGTCCTGACTGCTGGAACTCTGAATGACTGTGAGAGCTGTTGTGGGGTCAGCACTCAATGAAATCCCAGTGACGGAGAGGAGTTAAGGCCACACACTCTGACTGCTGTAGTTCATTACCTTGACCGCTATACCCAAAGGAACACTTCTGGACCTGAAATCTTCAAGTTCCCTTGACCATTTTTTGCATCAGTGTACATCTCTTTCATTTTTGTGACAGAGACTCAGTTTCATAAGACCATACAATTAGAAGATGCCACAACAACATATTCATTCTAAGTGAATCAGATTAATAACTGATATTAAAGAACAACAAATAATGTTGCTGTTAACGTAATGGTAATCTGATAATAAAACCAGACCCTCGTTCTACACTTTTGTTTCCTATAGAGGGTTAGGACATTTAGCATTGAGATTCAACTGCTTGCTTGAGGTATTTAGGTTTAAAAAGATTGGATCAACCCCTGACTGATAGCTTGCCTTGACTGATAGCATTCTAGCTCTGCATTTAACGCCTCCCTCTGTTTGCTGATTGGACAGGTTAAAATGCCTCGTGAGACAAGCTCAATGGAATCAAATCGTAGGAATGATTGACAGCCATCAATTCACCCGTCTCTGCCTTCTAGGATACTTAAAGCCTCCTGCTCATCCACGTGTCACGTGCCTGGTGTCACAAATTGTCCCTCCTCCTCCCCTCTCGCTTCCATTTCACTAGTGGTCTACACATCATAGTCACCTATATCCATAGAGGGTGCAAGCAGACATCGTTCACTATAGCGATCTCTGCATCAGGCATTCCAGGACCAAGGCCAGCTACCAAGCCAAATATGCACTCTTCCTCTCATAGGATATTAAACAGTTGAGATAAGAAGACCTCATCTTGTAGAAGACTGGAATAACTATTTGCTTGTGGCTTCCATATTCTAATTTCCAAAATAAATCCCATAAATCCTAAACTTGAAATTGCGACTGATGGATTTAAAAGGGTAGGAGACATCCAAATCCTCCTCTGTGTCCTGGATCAACAGGAATCATTTACATAAAGAGCTTTTGGAGCTGGTGGGGTGGAAAGGATATTCTGCTGTTTTTGTGCCAGCAATGAGAGGTAGTCCTACAATGTATCCAGGATTGCCACTAAATTTGAAAGACGGTTTCTTCACAGACTCCTGTAAATGTAAAAAAAAGCCTTATTACTCACTGCCTTACAGCACATAGAATATCTGAGGTGAGAGAGAATTTAACCTGCTTCAAATAAGTCACCAAGTCTCTATACCTGCACAAATTCAATTTGAAAGATTTGATTCATTGGCACCATGTTACTCCTGACTTCACCAAGAATAAATGCTGTAGTCACATTCTTAATTTCCCCTACATCGCTGAACACAACTACGTATTGGACCTTTGAGAAAAGAAACACATAATAGTTCAGTGGTCAGTAATGGTGTGAAATGTAGTTGGAAATCTACCAGCAAATGTGGTATTGCAGACATAGTTGTTAAATTTAGTGACTTTTTCTTACCTGAAGCACTACATTACTGCATACAGGAGAGTCGTCACCTGGGTTCAATAGTTGTGGAGTATAGCTGGAACTGTTGGAGGGATCAACTGGAGTCTGCACACCTTCCAAAGACTGCAGGACAATGGATACCACTTGCACTGGCACCAGCTGTGTCATAAAACAAACAAACAAACAAATAAATAAATAAATTGCAGACCACTGAAATCTCACTAATCACCACATTTTGAGATGGCATGCAACTTTTCTCCAAAGAGGACGACACGGAGGCTAACACTACTAGCCCTCTAGTTCCAATAAATTCCCATGACTGTACCCATTAAAATGTTACAAAGGATAAAAATGGGATGGGGTGGAAATGAATGGATTGACAAGAATTGCACTTACAGTTGCAAGAGTAACCTCTCCCTGTAAAATAAAAATTGAAACTTCAGAATGAATAATACTGTCTACTCTGCAAAAACTCTTGCATTAAGCCTAGTGCCATGGCTCATTGATAGACAAATCGACTCACCGAGACAACTTGGAAACTGGTGTAGCTCTGCAAGCTCAGAGCATCCAGTGTGGTGCAGTCATTTACCAAGTCAAAGTTTTGCATACATGTGGTTGTCTGATCCTGCAAAAATGCTGAATAAACATCATACACCAGGCAGCAATGTCAGTCAAATGCAAATGAAAGTTATCATCATTACTCCTAAAATTGGAGTGTGCGTGTGGTAGAAAGATAGAGAAAAAATGGAATGTTCATGGCAAGGGAGATATTAGCATTGGCAACAAATTAGCCTTGTGAACACTAGAGAATCAAATAATTGATCAATGACAATACCTGCAGGGTTTTTATCTAAGCAATAGGCAGTCCCAGCTGAGGCCGGTAGGTAGAAGCTCGCTCTCTGCCCCATGTCATCTTCTGTTTGGATTGGATCACCATACTGGCAGTGCACATGTAAGGCAAAAAGAATGGGAATCAGACCACAAGAAGGCTTCATTTTTAATTTACAGCTAAGCAATATTTATGCTGTCCAATTAAGTTTTATAAGAATTAGATAATAAATAATGAAATGAACTTTACAAGGTATCCAGCTGAGAGTCTTTGGTCATTCTGATTTGACCCACTGCTGCTTCCTTTTGAAGTACTAAAGAAATATTCAACAAATTGATAGAAGAGGGAGTCAAAATTGGCATCTGTGGGCACCTCTGGAGTGGCATATGACAAGCCTGCGTCATCTATGAAAGAACAAACAGCATACGCACAAACAAATGATTGATGAAATGATAGATGAAACTTGTTCTGAGATGTGGGAAGGCGTGTCAACCATTTATTTGCATATCCAAGCTATGTTGTTGTTTGTGGCCAGTGTGTTCACTGATAACATATGATTACTTACAGTTGGCTTTCTGTATGCATAATACATCTGAGTTGACCTCTTGATTGACATATGATTGCACACTGGCAAAACCATCAGGATTGGTTCTCAAGGAGTAGAAAGCCACATCTTGACTACACATTTTAGGGTTGACACTGCAAAAATAGAGAAAAGATGCGTTTTTGGTTTATTGCGTTTCCAAAAAAAATAATTTCTGAGTTCATTAGAATAATCAACGCGAAGTTTTGTTTAGAATATTCAAATCACTTAACTGTCGGCCAGTTTACTATCGGGTTACTTTCCCTACTTACACGACTTTCTCAACTGAACAAGAAGTGAAGAGAGACACTTCGTCAGTGCAGTCAGGATCACAGCAGCAGTTCACCTCACATTCCGCAAGCAGCTGATTACATGGGCAGAGACTGGAGACTTTAAAAGAAAGATAAGATTAGCCAAAGTCAACAACTCATTGATCGTTTAATTGATGCAAAACCACAGCCTGGCGTCAGCAAACGGATTTGTCCAGACGAATTCAGAATAAAGTGGTCCTTCCAAATTTGGGCAACATATTACATATTATATATCTAGAGGGCTCATAATTTCAATTATACAGCACAAATCGTCTAACCTACAGTCTATGCTGCAGACAGCTAAACAGTGACTATTCTTTGCTAGCTGACGTTAGCACATAGCTACACAATCTGGAGTCTGCATGAATAATCTTGTTATTACCAGAATAATCAGGATTAGGAAGAAAACTGAAAAGTTGACGAGGTTCCCGTGGAGCGACTGTAGACGCAGTTTGTGTAGTTGACGATGCAGGGAGGTCTGTTGCCACATTTTCAGGAGTGGTCTCGCTCTGTCCAGTATAGTCTGGAAACGAAGTCTCTGTTTCAGTGGGCAAAGTATCTGTTGATGTTGGCAACGAAGCGGTGGTACTCTCCACTGATTCTGAGAAATTATGTAGCCCAATCAAGTCAGTTGTATTGCTCAAATCGGTATTGTTCCCATCATATGCACTGGACAAATTGCTTTGAAAGTATATTAAAATAACCACTAAAAAGTGTGCCTCCATAATGTCAGTCCTAGTAACCGATGGTGTTGGTGGCGTCATGTATCCAGGAAATTCGACAGGGACCGCAGTGCATTCTGGGTAAATCGCGCACACACATACACACACTGCTTTTTTGTTTTATTCAAAACGCATTCAGTAAAACAAATTCTCATCACTAGTTCGCAATTTTAGCTCAAAATAAACTTGGATAAACCAATCGTGACTGAGTTCTACATTCCAATTTATATCAGCAGCTGAACACAGTGCACTTTTACCATGCCATACCATTTGCTACAATATTGGATTTGTGGTTGAAGTGCACTGGCATATTTGCCTTCTCATACATCCATTCTTTTATTAGGCTTCCGTATTGAGTGTATTTGGTGTATTATGTGTACGTGATTTATTTCTGATGATACACTTTTATGTCCATTGTCATAACCTAAACAAACGATGATGCAGTCAATGACTAAGTCAATGGACATTTTTATGAGAATACTTATCTTAATTTTACACATCTAAACTATGCACTGCAGATTTATATAGCATAGAGGAACTATTATACTAACAGCAAGTCACTACACAATGTGCAAGAAATTGACTATTTAAAGACTAAAAAGTCATTTCGAATACTTAGGTCAGCCACTGATGCAGGAACATACTCTATGCCCTTTTAGGGAAAGCCTGAATTGCGTCGCCACTATAGCTCCTGACGTCATCGCGAGTCACGAGACTCGATCTTTGCTTCTCCGGAACCCGGGGTGTTTGTTGAAGGGCTTGTGAGTGGAAAGGATGATGCCTGGTAGGATGGAGCGACATGGAGGCATCGCGTCTGTTAAATCTGCCAAAACCTAAATAGACTGTGACTTTGAACGCTTTGGCCCACAGAGACGTTGTTTTCTCTTAATCGCTGAATACGACCGTGGAGACTTAATTTATCACTGTTTGGTGTGTAGAAGAGAGTCAGCTAGCTCGATACCATTCTTAGCTAAGAGCAGCCGAATGTCGGCGGATTGAGTGGCCGCGAACTCGGACAGCTGGGAAGTGTTGGGGTCGGCAAGTAGATTTCAGCGATCTCGAATTGGGGGATGTTATCCGTACTTTCCTATGGCAGAATTGTTGCCAGGGCTGTCCTGGGCGGACTCTCCCAAACTGATGGTCGGGATTACAGCCTCATCACAGCTAGCTGTGGATTTGGAAAAGACTTTCGTAAGGGTATCTTAAAGAAAGGGATGTGCTACGGGGATGACGCCTGCTTCATTGCTCGACACAAATCTGTTGATGTTTTGGGTAAGTCCTGCGTGTAAGGCAACTGAGCTAATTGATTAATTATCTATGTATTGTTTTGCATAACCTGTTATGCATCGTAAAATTGATTTGAGACACAAATGTGTCAATAACCGAGTGATGCATTAGTATGTCTGATTAGAAGCTTCCCAGTGACAGGTTTTCATTGCATGACCTTCATGGGTTAAAGTGTGCAGGATAGACGCACAGGCATGATGTCCCGCAAACACTAACCTAGGTTGTGTGTAACGTTAAGGTTTGGCTGTGTAACTTTACCTTACGTGACCTTACTAATTCTTAATTTTCTTGCACAGCTGCATGTTTGGTTGACATTAAATGCCGGGAAATGAAAACCCGAAACAAGAAGGTTAGAGCGTTTTTTGGTTGGAAAAATCGGCAAATACTGAGGAGTATTTTGGCGTGACCTTTTACCTAGAAACAGTTCAGGACGAGCCCCCCCTAGGACAACTAGTGGTGGTATCTTGTGAACACATGCTCAATGTAAACATTCAATGCCCGTTAAAAACAGAGATGACAGACACATGATTTGTAATATATTTTCCAAAGAAATCATCATTCCAGTGACGCACATAACGTTAAACAAAATGAACGAACTGGGGTTGATTCAACCTATTGTCCTGTTTAAGAAACATTAACTGATCAGGTAGTAAATTCATGGTGAACAAAGATGAATAATCAGCTCTGTTACTATCAATTGACAGTTAAAGTAAGAAACTTCACAAGTCATTATATGTAGTTATCGTGGTATTCGGGTAATGTAGTGTCATTTTACCGGAGGTTTTTAAAGGTCAGAATGGTTGAGCATGGAGGCAGCCATGTTGCTAGCGTTAGTTGCTGCTAATGGACTGTCTCAGGTTTGTGCGTCGTTTTTCCGCACGGGAAAGCCTTTGTCCTTAAAGCACTTTCTTTGGGTGAGAAGTTGGCGAAAAGCTAATGAACAAATGCCACACAATGTCTCCCTAAGAAGTCACCGTACCACCTTTAGACTACATGGTGATAATAATATCATGCAAATATTTAGCATTTCTCTGTCATAAATCCTACCGCTTTACTCCTCGAGCAATCACAGCAAAAACAAAATATAAGGTCAACGACGCCTTTCCCCGGCTGACATAATATGACTTTATACTTACAACTATAACAGCAAGTTCTCATGTTATATATTGATGTCATGCCGTATACTGATTGTAATATTATGTAAAACCGTGGTTCTGGCTCGTTGTGTACTCCTAGGTGCAGTTTGCAGAGGAATGATAAGTGTTGCTTACAGTGTGAAACATTTCCTTTGCATCACTCTAAGTCGCTGGACCTATTCATTTGCCTACAAAATAGTCATATGAACAGGACAAGGGTCACAGTAGTCTTTTGTTGCTGTTTAATCGTACGACACGTGGTGGTCCAGCTGTTCACGTCTTTCTTTTGTGTACGCAGGCGGAAGTAGGACAGCAGTGGTCAAATTTGTTTAAATCATCCAGCGGCTCCCTGCTGTACACAGTAGGCTTAGTGCATTGTAAATGTTGAAGCCAAGGCACTAAACGTTTTCGGCCATTGTCATCAAATTATTATTTTTTAAATGATGTCTTAAAATTAATCACACATATTTCGAAAATCCATGTTGTTGAGGATTGCCTTTGCTTTAACGTCATGTCCTGTCACGTCACTCCAGTTTAATTGCGCAGCAGGAGGTTATCCAAAGCTGTGATCTGGCTTTCTGGCCAGGTTGATGGAACGAGTTGAAGGAAAAAGTATCTAATACACAAACTGCCTAGTGTGGCTACGTTGAAAATTTCGAATATCTTACTTACAATAGGTTGCCATCATGTTGGCTAATGTAGGTGCAATAAGGCTCTCCTCATTTTATCATGAACTAATAACATTAATTCAGTACGGTTGGAGAGTTAAGTGTAGCCAAACGCTTGAATCTGCATGACTGTTATACTTTAACTGACCAGACCAGTGATCGAATATGCAGTCCAGTGGATCAGACAGATGATCAGGTTGACCAGGTTGTGTTTCCTGGATTTGTGTTGTGACGTTAGCTACTCAGTCTTGAGAGAAGAGTTAAACGCCTACGAAGCCTAATATCTGCCTAACACTTACTGGATCACAAGGGCCAATTCCAACTGCTAATAAAATCTTGCATGTACATGTCTGTTGACCATGCCACCTGAGGCTAATGGCACCACCATCTCCTCCGTTGTCGGTAACATCCTTTTGTGTTGGTGCAGGTGTGCAGTATGTTTTTATAATGTAGTACAAATGCAGTGTTGGTATATGTATTAAGATTCACAGTGAAAAGTAATTAAAAATGTGTTGCAAAGGTAATTGGCCACTGATGTCTTGCGCTCTGTAAGTAAGCTTTCATGCAGATCAGTCTGTTGGCTTATGCTGTTTTACGAGTACCATGGCCTGTTTCTTTTAGACTCGATTCCTCTGTGTGTGTGTGTGTTTGTGTGTGTGAGGGAAAGGGGGGGAGAGAGATAGAGGAAGACTGAGTGATCTTTTATTTTTTCCACTTTATAAAATTTCTCTTTCTTGATGTCTGACCTAGAGACAGACTGGCATTTGCGTCTTGCCCCCTCTGTTACTTCATATCCTAAAGAAAACCCTTACACTTCAATATGACACACAAGTATTTTGATTTTGAGAAATCGCAAAACAGTAGTGCACAAATGAATGAGAAGCTCAATTTAGTAAGTCTCTATGTTTCCTTCAAAGAAAGGGCAAAACTGTAAATTCTACCATAAGGGAGGTTCTAGAGTGACAGGTATGCGGGTCAGGACCACGGGCCAGACGACTTCTGTACCCTCTACCATTTCAATCACAATACGACTCAGCTGACCACATGCCCAGTCAGCTGAAGCAAATAACTGCGCTATAGTTGGCACTGGGGTTTCCACAGAGGTGAAGTCATGGAGAATCTATCACGAGCAGCTGCCACGCCTCCAGCCTTGGGAAGCGTGCCCCGTGAACTGTGGTCTTGTGAACGTATAGGCAATTACGAAACAGGCTGTTTTTCAAGCATCAGTGTGTGAAATATTTCTATGAATCCACTGGACTATCTCTAGTTTGTCTGTAGAATCTCTAAAGGGTCAAAGAACGGAGTGATAGGCCACTGGATGTTCAGGCAGGCAGAAGCAGGCAAAAGACTTCTCACGTATGCCTAGGGCAGCCTTGTAATAAAAGACAGAGGCACGCTGGCATTAATACTTTGAATTAGCCATTAGCATGTGATTGGTGGCCACCACTGCTCTGCAGGGAGGGGGAATCCTTGATGATTTGTTTACCAGTAGGTCCAGGAACAGTGACAGAGTACACACACAAGTGAACGTCATCAGCAGATAAACCAATTGATATTTCATTGATTTCAGAGGAAATGTACAGGCAACTACTAGACAGGCTGACACTTGCATTGGCAGAGAAGGAAAATAACAGTCTTTGGAGATGCCTGCTCTTACAGACTCCCCGTCTTTTGTTTCTCAGGAGTGGCGGATGGCGTCGGAGGCTGGAGGGACTACGGCGTAGACCCGTCACAGTTCTCGGCCACACTGATGCGGACGTGCGAGCGGCTGGTTAAGGAAGGACGTTTCATGCCCAGCAATCCGGTCGGCATCCTCACCTCAGCCTACTATGAGCTGCTGCAAAACAAAGTGCCCCTGCTTGGTGAGTCACACACACACACACACACACACACACACACACACACACACACACACACACACAGAGTCCTAGCCACTGTCACTTGCTGCAGAGCCTCAGTAGCTCCTATACAATGAGTCACATGGTCACTCAGTCACTCTTGAGCACAATGAACTCTCTAGCAAACTACAGTGTTCTTGCTTGAAGAACCATGCAGACCTTGGAATGCAAACTCAGCTTTACTTTGTGTTGAACAGAATCAGGTCTTGCTTGATGAGTCCTGTTATTTGTGGTCACACCCACCCTTTTGGTCATTGTCCATGTCACCCTTACGCTTGTCTAAACACAAACCCACCTGTCCTTATGAAAACCTGCCAGACTTAGTTGACCATACAGGCAATATGAATTCACACACGCACGCACACACACACACACACACACACACACACACACACACACACACACACACACACACAAACACACGGTCTCTCACACATACACACAATAAATAAATAAAGCCACTGCCGCCAGCTGCAGGATGAGTCACAGGCCGCCTGTCGTGAGGACATTCCCCTTCCCCCACTCTATTCCACTCCACTCCAGCAGTTCTTCTCTCCCACCCCACAGCAATCCAGCCTTTCCCTCCTGCTCAACACTGCGTGGGTCTGCAGCCCTAAAATTAAGTCGAGCAAAAGCATCTCAGGTGCCTCTACTAGGCTGTGCACAGCTCTCTTTTTACACACACACACATACACACACACACATAAACGTAAAACGTACATGGACATTAACTGAAATGACCTGCGATGCACCCATGGACCCTCTCCAGGAGCGGAGGTGGAATTTCTTTTGCGAGTCTGACATCACTGGTGTCTAACTTGATACCTGCGCCGGCGACCTAGAAGAGGCTTGGTTGTCCGCACAAAAAAAAAAAAGTCAGGCCGCGTTTTATTTTTGGATGGACATTGGCCTGCTTGGAAGGTCAGCCCTCATGATAGGAAAGGGGATGAGGTTCACTGGAAATACGGGGATGGATAGTTCATCTTGTTTTGACAGCCCTGGAGGTATTCTAAGTAGTTGGTTAAGTACAAATTTGGGTAAGTTAAGCCAGAGGTAGCGGTGAAACTTAGAACTGAAAAGCCTGGGGCATCATAAACAAATAGAACAGGCTACTCTATTATGAGGTTTACCACTTAACTTAAACCAGGTCTATCACTTAAACACCTACGCGTAGGGCCCCTGACCTCCCCTCTATGCATTTTTTTAAAAGCTGCATAAAACTGATAGCCATTATAATTTGTCTCTCCATTTAGACCATATCAGCCCACTTACTCTCTGTCCTGTGTTTCTCGGCATGATGAACAAGGAACAGGACCTACCTTCTTCTCCTGACCCAGTTCCCTATGAGGCACTAGCTAATAAGAAAATAAGTCTCTAAAATAAGAAAATGATATCTCTCATTTCTAAGAAAACTGAGAATATGTTCCCTCAAGTTTTTGTTTTTATGAATCTTGAATCTCGTTCTGTTCTACCTCTTTCTCGTGTGTGCAGGGAGCAGCACAGCATGCATCGTGGTGCTGGATCGAAGGAGTCACCGGCTGCACACTTGTAACCTGGGCGACTCGGGTTTCCTGGTGGTGCGCGGCGGTGAGGTGGTGCACCGCTCGGACGAGCAGCAGCACTATTTCAACACGCCCTTCCAGCTGTCCATCGCGCCACCTGGGGCCGAAGGCGTGGTTTTGAGTGACAGGTGAGGCACGACCAATGGCTGTGTGTGTGTGTGTGTGTGTGGCCTGTTGTTGCCCTCTCTCTTTCTGTGCATTCAGCTGTTTTAACTGTTAGAGAAACAGCGTAGAACAACAGCAGTTGCTGTTTATTTGAAGCCCTAACAACCTCTGTCACTCAAAACTCCACGGTGCTTTGAAACTTTGAAACAGAATTCCAAGGCTCACGTCTTTACACTTTACACTTATATTTACACTTAACTGATCTTTTGGGATTACAGCATGTTCTACCAATCATTCAGCTTTATCACAGTATCAGGGCTTGTGTCAGGCTTGAGTCCCTGTGGGAGTGTAACATAGATACGAAAACATTCCCTAGACACACACACACACACACACACACACACACACACACACACACACACACACACACACACACACACACACTCTCTCTCTCACTCACTTACTCACATACACACACACACACTCTCACTCGCTCACTCACACACACACAAACACTCTCTCACTCACTCACACACTCTTACTCTCTCTTTCTCTCTCTCTCTCTCTCTCTCTGTCAACATTGTGTGTCAGACACACATACACACTCTCACACAAACACACTCACTCAGAGAGATAAAGTGGTCCAATCATGGACAGAGGGTGGGCCTGCTGAGGGCTGGCACTGGTAGCCAATCGCATCTCTTGGTGTTCCAACCCCCCCTCCCCACCTCCCGTCTATTCTCTTACTCTTAAAACTTGGAAGCACTTTGACGACTCCAGCTTTCCATGCACTTTCTAAATTTACAGCAGGCCATTTTACGTTTTATGTTGACTGCTTAACCTCTGAGGGAACACTGTTTATGAGACCCATCCAATCAAACAACCCCTTTTTTTAGACACATGCTTTGGTGACACAAATTTGTTCCCTAGCTCAATAACTCCATGAGCTCTATATCTAGTCACTAACCCTGGACACAATGTTCTTTTCAGACACTTCTTGGGCTGCAGTTTTTCATTCTAAGAGATCAAAGTTCATCTCAACACACTAAATGTTTTTATGTATTTAATTTCAATACATGTGTGACCTTTTGGCTTGAGCAGCACTAACAGGCATGTCAGAGTTTTGTCTGGGAATTTTTCTCATATGCCTGCCCTTGGGTGCTTGGGACTTGGAATTGGAACTACTTATGACTGTGGCAACCGTAAAGCATGTGCCCTGTTGGTGAAGCAGGTCTACATTTTAAAAACAGGTCCCTGTGCATATCTGGTGTTGCGCAAAGGAAAGGTTTGAGCTATGTAATGCTCTGATGGAAATGATAAACTATCCCATTTTCTTTTTTATATCGTTACTTCAAGAATGGTGTTTTAGTCAGGTTTAAAACCCCCACAGTTAGCAGTAATAAAAAACAGATAGCAGAAAGTCAGTCTGAATGTATTTCAAGTTTTAAGTTCCTTTTTGTCTCCTAGTCCCACTTAATTTCTTCTATTTATATGTATGGCTTTGCTGGGTTATCGTATTATTGGTATCAAGATATCGGAGTATCTCAGCCATAATTTTAGAATTGTGACACTGAATACGTGTCTAAGTATATATCTGCATAGATGTATGGACTGAAAGTTTGTGTGTGCGTGCGTGTGTGTGTTGAGTGTTGGCCTGGTGGGGCGGATGGCTGCTATGTTAGAGTGAATTATGGCCAGTGTCATGGTAACACGGTGATGGCTGATCTCCAGGGCATGGACTGTGCTCTTTGGGTGCTGTCCAGGGGCTTCAGTGGGCCAAGGTTCAGACCTCTCAGTTCTCTAGGCACACAGAGTCCCTCACTGCCTCCCTATTTAACATGCCCACCTGACCCTAACCCTGTGACCTTTTCAACTTTGACCTCTTCACTGTTGATACCCCAACACTGATTTTTCCAATGTCTGTCATTGCAAAACTGGAAGACTACACCATGTACATAACAGTAGGGTTCTGTTCACGCTGCGTATGCTATAACAATTAGTTCCACTGTAATTAACACGAAAAAAAATGAGAGCGTCTTTCAAAACTATTTTTATACAATGCAAGCAGAAGTTCAGTTACATGTCCAGTGTAGCTCTCGCCTTGCCTTCTTCATTCTAAAAGATTAAAGCACTGAACCCTACAAGAAGGTTGCTCAACAGGGTTGTTCAGTAAAAGAAAGACAGAACAGAGGACTAATCAAACAAAAACAGAATAAAGGTCCTGATAGAATAGTTGTCTGTGAAGAAGTGTTATCATGTGATGAATTTCAGTGAAGGGGATGTGTCACCCTTTTGGAATGCTGGTGTTTGTCATTTACTGGTGTGAATGTGCTTAACTGTGAAAGTTGAGGTGAACTAAGGGTAGTAAATTGGGGTGAGCTCACCTTCTATCTTAGTCTGCTAGGTTTTCAAAAGAAGCTGAGATATGAAAAGGGCATTAAAGAGAACAAACAAAAAAAATTAAGATAACATTGAAATAAATTCTCGCATTTCTTTGTAGTCCGGAGGCAGCAGACAGCTCATCTTTCGATGTCCAGCTGGGCGACATCATCCTGACCGCCACCGATGGGCTCTTTGACAACATGCCCGACTACATGATCCTACAAGAACTCAAGAAGCTCAAGGTGAGAGCCACTTCTGAGACGGACCGAGCACTGAAACTGACCGAACACACTGAGCGTTTAACATGCACACCTAAATAATGCAGAGCTGCCTCTTAAGTAGATGCATCACACACACACAATATCTACATTATGTAGATGCCAATGGCAATAAGCTTGCATTGGACACACACAGACACACACACACACACACACATTCACACTTGAACATGATGAAATGCATTTAATTCAGAAGTTAAGGAGCACAACAGACACATGACTATGAAATAACTATTAGGCACAGAGTTTAACCTAATCCAATTGTTTGTCCTGTCCAGAACACCAACTACGACAGCATTCAGCAGACAGCTCGCAGCATTGCCGAACAGGCCCACGAGCTGGCCTATGACCCCAACTACATGTCGCCCTTTGCGCAGTTTGCCTGTGACAATGGCCTGAATGTACGAGGTAAGATGGCCGCCACCTCCTCCAGCATGAATCCAACCACTGGGGCATCAGGGAGCTGACTCAGCTACTTTATGATGACCCTATTCCATATGCACTGTACATCCCATATGCTGTTTTCGAGTTATAAAGTGGATTCATCCCTTTGTTTTCTTGAAACATCTCCCTGTCCACTAGCTTTTTGGGTAACCATGCTTAAACAAAAAAAAAGGCAAGTGATTTTCACTTGGAGAGAGAGTTTATAATAATTATAGGCATGTATTATGATTTTTAGAAAATTAATGATGATTTAAAGTCCATATATAGGGTTAATGCATATGTGTATTAATTTAGTTTTTTATGTGTGTGTTTGTGTGTTTTTTTTCTGCAGGAGGAAAGCCAGATGACATCACAGTTCTCCTCTCCATAGTGGCGGAGTACACTGACTGAACATTTGCTAGAAAGTGTGTGTGTGTGTGTGTGTGTGTTTTTTCCGTGTGGAAGTTCCATTATGTGGTGCTGCTCCACCTCAAGACCCGAGTCTTCCAAACCGTCCCCACCTCCTTGCCCTCCACCTCCTCCTCTCAGCCATTGCTCCCCACTTTAGCCACCCCCATCCCCCTCACTCTGTTTCTCCTGCACTGCTCTCTGTGTTATAATTCTGGTGGTCATGTTGCTGAGACACTCGTGTCGTACGCACACACACACACACACAAGTGCATAACACAAAGAGATAACCTAAGAGGTCAAAGTCTTCCCACTCTGCACCAGACAATGCAGACTTGGGGCTGTTAGACAACATTTGCACAAAAGATGATAATTATGTGTGTCATCACGATGTAAAAAGAAAAGAGGAAAGTCAAAAAAAAAAAAAAGAGGGTGGAATTGACCTTTGGGTGCCACGGATGAAACGTGAGGCATGGTGAGTGCGTTTCGTGGTTTTAGAGTTGAGTGGAGAAGGGTAATATTCAGATGAAAAAGAGCTCCGTTGTCACTATCTGAATAGGGTCTAACAAGGAAAGGAAAGGGCTATGGGTCGGTTCAGAAATACACGGCTAAAGTTGAGGAAGGAGTATGACTGAAGGATGTCTGTTCTTGTGCTATGATGTTGGTGTTTTCGATTGTTTAGATGCTTGGGTCCATTTGTTGGTAACATCTGCTGAGTTATGTGCCCAGGACATGCCTGTGGTTTATGGATGTTTGTGAGTGAGTGTTGCCCATAGGCACCTTGGATGACGGTAGCACGGGTGACTAGGTTTCTTGTGGAGATGACGATGGAGTGATTGTGCACAGGATGTTTGCAGATGTAGGGTGGATTTATGAGTTTAACGCAATTGAAGCAAAGGCTTGAGTCTGCTGTCATGGTGTGAGCCTTTACTGGTTAAAGGGCCTAGTTGATAATAAATGTATTTTTTTTTGCAAATTTGTGTCTGAATGTTCCACTTCAAAGTCAGTGTGGCTGGGCAGTTTCAGTGCCACTGAAGTTTGCATAGGGAAGAAGGGAGTATTGCAGTGGGAATGGGAGATGCAGCTCAAACAGACAGTTAAACAGAGACGTTGGTGGTCAAATGAGTGTCTGGGGTCTGCACACTGCAATGCAGTCTTTTAAAGTTGCCAGTCAGATACTGCGCTTCCTCCTCTGATCAGGTCAACAACGCACAAGGGTGAAATCTGGGAGGAAGAAAGAAACCAAAGATTCTGGAACGCTCCGCTCTAGAATCTTTGAAAGAAACTCTCAGTTGGGGTGGGGTGGGGGGGTAAAAAAACAAACAAAAAAGTTAGGTCAGGTATGAGTTGAAAGTCAGAGGTTTTATTTTTTGAATTATTATTTTTCTGTAGTGTGCTTATGTAAAACAAACAAAAAAAAAGTGTGGTAGATGTATGTTTCATTTTGGATGTTCAGCTCAGGTCACGTGTGCGTGCAGCCATTTTCAGTTCTTGGACGGCTAAACAACACTTGCACTGTGAGAGAGTGGTGTTTGTTGATGAGTTGTCTAACTATTATTTTTGTTAGTTTGGTCTGTTTCAGCTCTAGTTTCATTCTCGAGAAAGCTGAACAAGTGTGCTGCTTCTTCATTTGTACATGAAACGAAATGTGGGTGTGTGGATTATTTATAGGTGAAATCTTGGTTGTAAAATAACTGTGTGTGTGTGTGTGTGTGTGTGTGTGTGTGTGTGTGTTTATGGGTAATGGGTCTGTCATTAACATTGGAGCTCCATCAACCAGTGGGTTCTCTCCCAACTCTCATCACATTTCTCTCCTCTGGTCTCACCATTTAAGCTCAAGTCAGAATGTGTATTCAAGATGGGAGTCATTATAATCCTGATCTCTTGTTTGGGAAATGTTAAAGCAATATGGTTGTTTAGAATGTGACAAGTGCTTTGGTTGCATGGTTGGCTGATTTATTTGGATCGTATCTGCCATTATGTATCCAAGTCAGCATCTGTGTGTGTGTGTGTTTGTGTGTGTGTGTTTAAAGTGGACAGAGAAGCTGAATTAGGCTGTATGGATGAATGCTTGGAGATGTCTCTGATGACCATGTCCTCATCCATGTGCCTCAAACACGAGACTGACCAGAAAAAGGGGTCACTTAAATGTGTTTGGCTCTTGTAGTTTGCTTACCAGATCCCTTGGTCACTAATAGTGTGTATGTGTAAGAAAGTATGTGTAACCTTGTTGCAGGTCAGGACTCTTTAATGAAAACCAAAGTAGGAAAGCCATAGCATCCAACATGACCAAGACATCTCTAAGTCTGTCTGGAATGTGTGTTGCTATCCTGTGAGAAAAGCATGAGGTCGCTGTAACGTCAGTGAACATATGTACAAGGACATATAAAACAAATCAAACAAGCAGACTTTACACTTTAATGGTTATCATGACAATACCATATATGTAACTGACAATAAATCTGTGTGTGTGTGTTTTAGTCATGGAGAAGAAGAAAAAATCTTTTAAACTGCATTTCATTTTTTTTTTTTAGGTTTTCTGATAAATCATCTGTTTTGGCTCTCTTGTTGCATGCTTGTCTGGGCTGGTTGTATGTCTGTTCATTTCTGTCTGTGTTGCTGGTAGTCTCACCCATTTGAGTCCAACACTGCCTCTGCTATATTGTCAGGAAATTAAACTAGTCCTTAAATTACATTATGTTTTTTGGAAAAAGGACATTTAGCAGCTCAGTATCAAAGAACTGTTATTTAGCTGCTAAATGGATGGCTAAACTTCCCCATTTCCCATAAAATTCCCCAAGTCACTGCTCCATTGAGACCAGGGAGATTCCAGGAACACTCATCCAACCAGGACTTGCCTTAAGATACCAAGACTGTCCTGGTCAAGAGGCCATGTGTGGTGGAGTTGGCCTGTGTTTGTCAGGACCTGGGTGGTGGTCTACATATTAGTCCTCCCACTCTGCAATCCCCCTCTATCTGTCTCGTCGCTGTCTTCAAGCTTTCTTTGATGGTGCTTTTGCAGTCAAGATGAGTCTTCTCTCAGTCTCCAAGCAAATGTTTGTTTCAAATGAGAACTACACGTTTTGTGTGTGTACAGTGTGATGATGCAAGAATAGTTTCTGTAAATATGTTTTCAAAAGTTGTAAAATATTTAAATAAAAGATATAGTATTTATACTAAAACTCTGTGTTAGATGACTTCATAAAGTATGGTGCATTTGGATAGAATATTTTTAAAATGCCTTACGTAACATACTAATTGCACTTAAGGATTTTATATTAAGTTTATGATGAGCACTGTAGAATATAGATTACCGAATCACTAATGTTGCACCGCAGTTAAAATTATCCACTTGTAATGATCAGTTGTTGAAAACCGGTAATTTCTCTAATCTCACCAATGGGCCTATGGTACCTACATGTCGATCTTACGTGCGAGACTTGCTTTTGTATAGATGAGAAGATGGTCTACAAGTAAGATTTGCAAGAGACAGTAGATTCGCGTTAAGAGCCATGGTTGTGCTGTTATCGTGTTTAAGAAGCAAGTGAAAATCATGGGTTTTGTTACTAAATCTCAGAATGAAATGAGCTCACCTTAACACATGTAATATGATGCCAGAGGCAGTAATATAAACCTCTCGAGTTTCTTCTCGAGTTCTTCTTGTCTCATGCCAAATATGGAGCATAATATGCATAATAACTGAGTTCAGTGATGGAGAGGCTGGCGTGTTTGCCAACGCGTCACGTTATGTACTCGGCCAACTGCATGTGTGCCTTCCTCAGCGCATCCCACTGGGTTTAAACTAAGCTCAAAGAAACATAAGGGGGTTGTGGATGGAGGGTGTGTAAAATGAGCCAGTGAGTTTACTCATTACTGAGCATTACTCAGCTGAATAGCTCGTGGTTAACAAGCCACAATGCGTATGCATTGTCAGGCCCAGATCGATGAATACGAATATCAAATCGTTGCTTCGCTGGATGCTGGACCTGCTTTCCATACGCCGCCCACCCCAATCCCCTCCCAGTCACACGTGAGCAGCACACGGGACAGTTCAGAGGATCGCTGTGAGGCGTGACGGCGGAGAGAGACGATGGGCCCAACACGTGGCAAACACAGCAAAACGTGCTGTTAAAACGAACGTGCGAAAAGTATAGATTCGTTTCTATGTACCTTGACATATGGGAGAGCTCGGTGCTAACATGCATGCAAGAATGTATCTATAGTCAGCACGTGCCAACATCTTTCTGCGGAACAATGGGCACTGAACCCTGGGTCAAGGAAGGACTATCGACGATTGATGATTAATTTGTCCAGTCAACCCTATCCAAGTTATGGATTTCCATATCTGCTACATGGCATCATAGGCTACATGTAAAGCACAAGATCAGGAATACTAAATGCATGCAGGAGGGGCTGTATAGACTACATCGGAGCCCTATAGAGCAACATAACCTACGCCTACGCGATGCGAACAGTAACTTTCGTGTCTAAAAATGTTAATGGCCAATTTGACGGAAAACTGTCACGTCCATAAAGCCAACAAATTGCCATGCTTCTTGTACGATGCGAATGATTTTGTGAAAGGTTTCATTATATTTTCTCTACAACCCAGAATGAATGCTCAAATTTCATGTAATCGTCATTTACATCAAACCATACCATGACAAATCTCATAATATATTTCAGTAAATAAGAAGCTAGATAACTTGAGATGAGATAATTTTAGACATGGTTAAGAATGAAGCAATCCCCCCCAAAATTGCAAGACAAACTTAGAAAAATTTTATTAAAATTTCGAACTCTTTTACCTAAAAGCTGTTATAGACGTATGATAGACACATAACATTAAATCGTTCTTTTGCATTCATGCAAACTGCTGCTCAAGTGATCGGAAACAGCCATCAAGCAAGCAAGGCCACCGAAATGTGATTAGTGAATAGTGGTTCAATACTGCCATCTACCTGTAGGAGGCATATACTACATCATTGCATGCTATTTATTATTTTTTTTCCAAAAAAGCAAACCCAACGTACAAAAACACTTACAATTCCCATTCAGATTGGACAGAGATCATGATATATCTGACAGAGCAGGTGCACACATTCTCAGTTGTTAATAAAAACCTAAAAGACTGTGAAAAGCAATTCATTGCAAACCAAAGTAACATTTGAAAGTGAATAACAAAAAGGTGTCTGGTGCTTGTGCAAGTCCTCTATTAACAAACCCTTAATAACAAACAAGAACCAAAAACAGACATCCTCACCGTTGGTGTAGTTGTGGAACTGAACTGAAATGAATAAACCATATGCTTCCAATGTCTTTCACTGTAAGAGGCAGTCCATTTCAAAAGATGTAAAGAATGACAAAATGAATTTATCACAAAGTGTGAATCTCAAAATGTCTGATGTGACAAGATGAAAAACAAGTGTTCCAGGCCCAACATTAAAACATGTAAAATCTTTAATGACATTTAGAAAAAAACATGCTGAAATTTCTCTGTATTGTGGATGCAACCAAAAGGAACAATTGTTTCTCCAACACTCTTGCAATAATTACCTTATTAGTTGATATGTCCCCCCCCCCTTCTTTTCATCATCCCTTTCTGCAGTGCAAACAATTAAAGTACTCTGGAATTAAAAATCGCCATCCGACCAGAGACCATTATATGTTTCATACATCCTCATTGGAGAATTCTTCAGGCATACTTATAAATACACTCACCAAGGCAGCAGCGGTAGCACAAAGCAGCGTAAATGTTTGTGACGTTAATGTGTCTCATCACTTATTTATCTCCATCGTTCTCATCACACAAAAAATCATACATACACAACAAACACTAGTTTATCTGAGTCCAACAAAAAAAAGAAGTGGCTAGTTGTGAGAATCCTGATGAGAGAAAGGATACTTTCCTAATATGTGCATTTATATGCATCTTGAATGCTTTTCCGTTTTTGAAAAAAAAAAAAAAAAAAAAAAAAAAAATCAAGACCCTCAAATCAGACCCTCATAGGTGAGCAGTAATATTGCACAGGTGTTACAAGCACCATTATGTAATGCAGGACACATTTCACTTTTAAAAACTGTCTAGATTGGTGTAATGAGGAAAAGATACCCTCTTGTGTCAGTGCGGTTTTGTGAGGTATCATACGACATTCACCCTGCACTCAAATGCAGAACAAAAACTCCCATCTGCATTTTCCAGCATTAAACAAATAGAAAGACAACTGGTCTGAAAGAGTTGTAGCTTTGCAAGAACTAGTAGTAAGGCCCAACTTCCTCATAACTAGTATACCCAGGCCAATCAGGAAAAATCCCATGGGAGCATCTGGGACTTCCATAGCGATCAAAGTGAATGCCCCAGTCACTACTGCCATTCTGTGTTGGACTAAGGGGCTTCTGCTGATCTTTCTTTAGGGAGGAGGGAATGATCCTGTAGTTCTGCCCCTCGTTGCTGTCCCAGTGTTGTACTCCATCCACCTCGTAGAGGACAGCAAACTCAATGCGTTCGTGTAGCCTAATGTTGCTGGGCAGGCTCACCTCAAAGGCAAAAGTGTCCCGATCCTCTCTAGAGTAGGCGTCTTTCATGTACTGGCATGGCACATCAGTGTGGCTCTTCCATGTGTCATAGGTGACGCGCAGCTTCACCGACTTCTCAAAGGCCAAGTTTTTGACCTTCACCGTGCCAGCCAGAGCCCGCTCCTTGAGTGTACAGTGCTCTAGGCAAACGTAATTGCACTCCAGGCGCTGGCGAAAAAGCAGGTAGTCAGATGACGGCTGGGCAAAGTCGAGGACCAGGGCGTCCTCTACCGAGAGGCTGAGCGCAGACTGCAGAAGCTCCTGGATGTTGAGGGGGATGTCAATGGGGTCCTCAAATTCAGAGAAGATTTTGACCCTGGTGAGGGCCATGCCCCTGTGGTCGGCAAAAGACACCTGCTTCTTCTTTACCTTAAGTGTGCTCACCTGGTCCAATCGGGACTGCCGCTCGGAGCAACCTCGGCTGGCTGTGTGGTTGTCTTCTAGGTGCAGGCATGGCCGCATGGACTTCAAATGTCCAGGCTGCCTTTTGCCGTGGTAGTCTCCGTTTGACAGCAACAGTGGCATTGCTAAGTCTACAGGCATGGCAGACTTAGGCACCTTAGGTGATTGTAGTGTGCACTGGGAACAAAAATACATTTTTATTGCATTTTTCATTTACAATACACTCAGACAAATAGAAACCTAGTGATCATGAGGATAACATTCCAAAAATGTTTTCAAATCGTTTAACATTTCTTACATACTTCGGGGAAGTATTACAAAACAGCACAGACAACTGTCACAGCACTTATTTCTCAAATATTTACAAAGTAAACTTAAATGCATGTAGAGAAATAGCTAAAAATAAGTTATATCTGGGGTGCTCGTTAAATATTATCTAACAACTAAATAGGCCACTCTGAACAAATACTTTTCTTTTGGCTCGTGGCCGTAACATCTTTGCACATTAACAGTAAAAGTTCAACGTTCATTCTTTTTTAGTGCGTTCATGGGATGAAGTATGAAAGATGAAGCCTACTACTGTTAAGGCAGCACTATACATTTTGGATTAAAAACCAACTAGGGCTAAGTATTGGGTAGGAATCTATCAGCAAACAAAACAGGGACACAATTTAGCCTACATGAACTACCATTCATTACATAGACCATAAAACCTGGGTGGCTAATATGGATTTCTACATCCATATAGCCCAAGGTACCATCAAAATCCTTAGGAAGGTGATACTAAACAGGTTAATTTGTTCATAAGAATTACACTGTTACATCAAAAGTGATGTAGAAGTACAATCCTGCTTTACTAGAACTAATCTAGAATGGTCTAGAGCGACCTCTAGAGTTCACAAAGAAGCGCAACTGAATACAGTAATTAAGGAACTCTTTTCTCCCAATTAGCCTAAATCTAAGATTATCAGTTTGTATTTTATACAGGGAAAGATACTTGATCGTTGAAAAGTAAGATCAGCAGTCATCCTTGATCTTAATCTGTGATTACTATAGTGAAGTTAATAAGGTCGTGAAGATTAGGTCTACGGGCTGATCGATCGTTTACTAATTTCACTGTTTTCTTTAACAAGTGATAAGGAGTCAACGAGCAACCTAACCGCACAATTAGGCCTAGGCTACTTGCAGCTCGCTGGTTTAAGCCGGGTAACGTAACAGTTCCAAAATGTGCATGCTTTCGAAGGACTGTGTTCGGACAAGTCATATTCAACCAAATGACGATAAGAACAAAAAACAAACAATTAACGTTAAAATATAACACGTCGGTCTACATAATCATAGTCTTTCCGGCACAACATGTGGAAAACCGCATATGCGTTGTGCAGCCATCTAGCCAGGAAAAACTGTTGCAATGTTAAGTAACAAAGTAGTCAGACAATGTTTAAGATAACGTAAGGTCCAAAACTGGATAGTTGCGCAGGAAAACGATTTAAGCTATTACACGGGAAGATTGTTTTCTTTTATTGAGCTGCATTTTTGTTGGTTATGTTCTTCCTGGTTTGGTTACACTGTAATAGGAACAGGCTACGAGGATGCCTGGTGCAGTTAAAAAGCTCCTTTTACTTGTAATTTAAACGTGGACCGGGCTTACATTTTTTTTCAAAGACCAATAACCGTACACAGAATGATAATGACACTTTGATAAAAGCCAATACACACAATGACAATGACACATTTCATGAAAAACAGTTTAAGCCGTCTTCAACTCACTAACATTAGAAATGTTCTCGCGGTGACAAACCTTCGTTACAACTTACCAGGACAATAATTTAGTACATCAAAGAGACAAAACAGGCTATAGTCTGCTTTTTCATTTATATCAGAGTCAGGCTCTTTCTGTCTGCCACCCCATGGCCAGTGGATTTGTCCTCAGTCCAACTACTATTCCGTATGCGACTGGTAGAAGATACCAACGAATCTGTGTTTAAGTGGAGGAGGGACGTGGTTAAACACTAAACCAGAAAGTGGGACAATAACCACGTTAGGCGAAGAGATCACACCGGGTGCACGTGGACAAGTACCATCGACCAATCACAGACGACCCATGAGGTATGCTGGTCGGATCCCACAAGGAGTGATCCGCTGTCCTTATGGTATGAAGTTTCAAAAGAGACTGGTTGTAGGTGTGGTCCCAAAGATTTCATCAGGCTCTAATGGTGTTGGATATCACTACCTTGATTTGAAGCTATATTGGGTGGCTTCATAGAATTTAATGTTTTGTTTTTTTTCAGTTCTCTAGCATGATTGTTGCTCAGTGAACAAGAAAACAGTGCTTAGTTTGTAGACACAAAATTGTGCCTGCAAGCTGGTACATTGAAAATCAATCAATCAATCAATCAAGTATTGTAAATTATTGGTAGTGATTACAATACAGATGGCTGTACTTTTTAATGCCTCAGATCTGTCATACTCCTTGGCTTGCTAAAACTAACCTATTCTTTACAAAGGGCAATATTATCAGACCCCTGTATGAAATTGCCTCAAAATTGGCAACAACCTCTTATTAGGGCCTAACTGGATTGTCTAGTGTCTTTTGACATGGAAAATGCTTCCATCTCATCCAAATACTCAGTTAGCAGATTTCAACATATCATATTTGCTGATATCAGACCACTCGCGGCAAACTGCCGGTGGCATCTGAGCCCCAGTTGTACCACATTAAAAAATATAATGTATGGCAAAATAACAGTGACCTACCAGCAGACCGTTGGAGAACCAATGAGTGAAACACCAATGGATCTCCAGCTTGGCCGCCGATGGGCCGCTATGCCGCCGGTGGACTGCCAACCTCTTGCTGTCTGGGTAGTGGGGTGTATGCACATCAATCTTGATCTAGCATTTGGTGCACCAGACTAGAGATCTTGGCTCTGAGAGGGCATATAAAACCTTGATTTTGGTGTCTTTAAACCCTTATGGGGTGCTTATTGAAATCCTTGGAATTTTCACATTTGAACTTTAGTGTTTTAAAGAGATACTAGAGGACTTTTTTTAGGTTTTTGTCAACAAATTAGTTTTCTTAGAAGAATTTAAGGTCAATGAAGTTACCTTATATGATTCCTTGCCCATCTAGGGTATTGTTTCCACCAAAAAATTACACAAAAAAATAATAAAAACACGTACATTTAAAGAAGTATTTAATTAGGAGCATTTGTGCTCCTTCTTTGAGACCTAATTGCGTCACTTATGTGTTATATTTCATTTAGATAGAGTAAATAAAATAACATATTAAGTTACTAGATCATTATCATCTCTTTTTGTAAACTGGTTATAAGGTCAAGAAATGGCCAAAACCACACATTTTGCCCTCTAATCCAGTGATTCCCAACCAGGGGTACGCGAATACACTGCAGGGGGTATGTGGAAATATTTAATGATAATTTATTTCCAAGATGATAAATAAATATTCTGTCATTTGATGTTAAGCTCGTCAATAAAATGGTACGTGTGCGCTACAACTAGTTTCCCTAGGGAGACAATAACCTGTGGCACTCCGCACCAAAAATAATAAATTGTGTTACACTGTGCTTTTGGAGAATCATCAACAGGTATGAGTGAGGGGGTACTCATGGTATGACAAAAAGGCTCAGGGGGTACACAAGACAAAAAAGGTCGGGAAACACTGCTCTTATCTATACACTTATGGCTTTTATATTTATATAAATGGGCTAAATTCCTCACTGGATCGCAGTATAGTGTTATATAATCCAGTGGCAACATCCAGAGCACCATTATCCTTGTTTATAATGTGTTATGTATAAAAATAAATAAACAAAGTAGTAATGTGAAGTGGGCATATGACCAAAAATGGTGCCACCATTTTTCATGCCAAACAATCCCTGATTTCTAGAAGCCCTGTTTGAACAACTTCTATCTCAATATTTAGTTGTTGCTAGTTTTGATGACCAAAAGTAGTCGGACTAGGGTGGGGCTCGATGTAAACGATGTTTACAACTTTTGAAATGATACTGAAGATTGAAATGCTCCAGGTAACTGCTCAGATGCCATTATGACCCTATGACATAACCTGAGCTCTAGTGATTGGCTGAAATAAATAGATATGTATATCTATGGTTGTACCACTGACCTCAAAAGAATATTCTTTATGAGAACAGTGGGTTCTACCACTGGGAGGCATGGGAGGACATTTTGAATGATTTTGAATAATCTCCCCCCCCCCACATCCGGCAAGCGGACACTCTCAATACCTTTAAGTCTAGACTTAAAACCATCCTCTTTACTGTTTCCCATAATTAGGGATGTTGCATGGCAAATCATCACTTCTCATGGGTCTTTTGGGAGGGACTGCCTCTGCTGTTGCCCCCAGTTGCGAGGCATGGCGGCCACTGAGCATTCCTGCAGTGGTGCTGGGTTGCCATGCATCATACCTTATTTATGCTGCTATAGCCTAGTGCCGCCACAAAACCTTCATGTGCCATGCCGTACAACTCTCTTTCTCTCTCTTACCCTCTCTCTCTCTTTCAGCTCTCAGTAATTATATATATATTTATATACATATATGTATGCCCAAATTACACATTTGCTCCTGATGTGTGAGCCTGGCCTAATTCATTTTCTTCCTCTGTCCACAATTATCTCTGCTGAGTGTCATCCCTTCCAGCAGACTCCTCTCACCCTCCCCTCCTGAGTGGACTGCAACCAACACTATGGGAGGCTCATGTCAGGACTGACTCTCCATCATAGAGGCCCTTCCTGGATGCCCATGCCAGGCCCGACTCCCCTTCCTTGAGGCTTTGTCATTGACCCTCCCTCACAATGGCACTGTCAAATGGACCCTTATTGTTACCCCCATGACCCATCTTACTCCTTTAAGTTTGACACTATGTCTGGCCTCTGCTACATTGTCCAGCCATAATTCCTGATAACCACCTATGGATTGACTATCATGTAATGTAAAGTGGGATAATACTCTATTATGAACTATTATGAACCTTAGCTAAAACCATAGGCAATGTGAACCATAGGCAATTCTGTGAAGCGCTACGAGACAATACTATTGTAAAAGACGCTATAAATATAAATAAAACTGAATTGAATGTGTGGGCAAATTACCAAATATGGTTACTAGCCCAATAAAGGGTTAAAACGTTTTGTACCAATTTGAATGTAATCTTGGAGTCATTTTAGAGTGACAGAACCTTTACATTATCCTTCAAAATATCAACACGCAAATTTTTTTAACTCATTTGAACAAGGTTTACTATGACTTTAGTTAACAATACATCCCCCAATAATGCTCCCACATAGTTGACTTTGGACAGGGGTGAAGGATTCCCCAAAGTCCCTTTCAAATACAGTTTTTTTTGTTTGTTTGTTTTTATTTGTTTACGAAGGTGCCCATCAGACTGAAATGACCTGGAAATATTTCATGGTCAGGGTTGTACTGAGGGGGTTGTATTTTCATCTCTGTACAGTGCTAGTTTTGATTTGATCCCATTGAGCTTGTTGTCTCTGGTAGCATTTTTACCGCATCCAATCAGCGAACAGACGGAGGTGTAGTCAACACTGACTTAGGATGCTATCAGTTAAAGCTGGCTGTCAGTCAAGGCCTGATTCAATTTGTTTGAACTTTGTTTGAACACCTACAGCAAGCAATTGTTTCTCACCAACGAGTGTCCAGACCCTCTGTACGAAACTATTATGTAAGTACAAGGGGCTAGTTTTATTACCAGCCTATAAGGAAACATGCTTTAATGCTTCCTTTCAAACCTCTTGTAGCAAAGGGTACACTGAATGTTCCTTTGGCTGCTTTTGGATTCTCTTTTCTGAAAGTCCATATCCTAAATTAAATGACATGGAAATATTTAGTGGTGAGGCCCCTTTGTATACTATAAAGGCTTAGGAAAGGTCCTTCAATGTTTCCTTTCAAATCTTTAGGATAGGCCTCAGGCAAATAGTCTATCTTTTTTCACCATCCACTTTACTTTGACCTTGTAGGAAAGCATCATGGGGTCAAGGAAAGATATATAGATGAATTCATATATCCTATTCTGAATTCACCTCAATACTTTGGGGAAGGTGGGTGTTATTATTGGTTGTTGTTTATAGAGAAAGGAGTTGTCGGATGTTTCTTGTCTTCTTTCACTTCATGGGGGCCAACAGTGTACAGGACTAATTGGAACACCTTTTCTTATAGCGCTTAGAGAATCCAAATGGTTTCTATCATTAAATATTTCTGGGGCATTTTATTGGGATAGGTTCTTTCCTAAACAAAAAAGAGAATTAGAAAGCAGTGTATGGTCCCTTTGACGCAAAAGGGAAAAGAGATTTGACAATCTTAGAGGGATAACTGACAGCATACAATTCCTTGCACTAGGAAAACAACAACCTATCAACTTGACACAGATCACTCTACTCATACATGTGGTGGAGTCAGATTCTCTTAATACCGCAAAAAAGAGAATTAATGTTTATCAGTGTGTGAATCGGTGTCAAGAGAATCTGACTGGGTTTCACACAGGGGCATAATATTCAGATTTGTCAGTGTTGGTGCATAAAATTCACACAGGTAGATGTGAAATGCTGCATGTTTTCACATCTGCCTGGAATACACATTCCCTCACTTCAGTATTTGACAAATAAAAGCACACAGTCTGTGCAACTCAGCATCCCAGTCTTTGGCCACTTTAAAGCAAATACTCCCAATACACTCCCAATTTGCACTGTTCTGTGTACTTAACGGAATTATGAAATGCAAGCACAGTTCAAGATCATCCTGTTTTCAGCTACCAGCCTGTATTTTTCCCAGGAAAACAACCACCTTGGTGATGTTGAAAGCTGCCTCAGCAGCTCAAAGAGTTTCATGTGGATTGGATGAGGTCCTTTAAGGAAGTATAAGTGAGAGAACCTGAAACAAGATGTTTTTTATTTTTTTTCAAACCCAGAAAATAGAACCATATATGATTTCACTACAGTTTTACATTTTATCTCTGTGTATGTGATGTGATGACTAGAACTCCTTGAATACATTTTACATCACCACTCGCACACTTTGTTTTAAGGAGGCGGCTCTGTATTGATGCGTAGCTATGTAGTGATCTGGTCAAATGTAATCTTGGCCCATGGTATTTAGAAAGATTTCTGTATTTATATTTATATTTATAAATTGAATGAACACCGGCTTTCTTTTTTTGACCATATAGGGGCAGTGTACGGGGCGGTGGTAGCGTAGTGGTTAAGGAACCTGGCTAGTGTGCAAGTAGCCTGAAAAGTTGTGGGTCAAATCCCAGCTGCCACTGCTGTGCCCTCGAGCAAGGCACTTAACCCTAAGTTGCTCTAGAGGAGACTGGCCCTGAACAATTGGTAGTTGACAAAATTGTAAGTCGCTTTGGATAAAAGCGTCTGCTAAATGCATAAATATAAACATATAGTCACATGGAAGATCAATAAACGCGTGTATACATATTTTAACTCCCCTCCATCAACACAGTGTGAGCAAAGGGCCATGATGACATGATGACAGTGATACTCCATATGACCTAAATGTTCCCAAGTTACCATCCCAACATAGTAAACATGGTTATTGACTAACCATGTGTCTTAGATTGCAGCAATTTACAGTTATTGGTACCTGATTCATATCTATACTTTTAGATATGGCCTGAGTTCTGAGTAGGAACAGTGGAAAGAGAATAAGGCATTTGCCTTGACTGAGGCTATAGGTAAAGGACTTGTGGAACAAGACAAGTGAAACTACTACTACTTTGAACTACTTTATATTGGTAAGGTAAAAAACAAACACATGCCTATATTTAGTTGTCCACTATGCTATTCCTTACTTTATTAGTGTTGCATGTTCACTGTGAAAAGAGGTATGGTTTTGCTGTGCAACATGCCAGAGGGTTATGGTCAGCATTGCAATGGTGTTTGGTTAAGGAACTCACCCAGAGGAAAGGATTATAAATCTCAGCGAATGCATGACAAAAACAAAAGTAGTGAAATAATAATCTGTACTCTTTTGATCGTGTGAGAAACATTTGGTTTTGGCATTTAACCCAGTCATGAATTAGTGACACACACACACACACACACACAGTACACAGTGAAGTACACACTAATCTGGAGCAATTGGCTGCATGCTATGGAGGCAGTAAGCGGCTGGGTGCTTTGCTCATGGGCACTTCAGCCATGGACTACTACTATTGCCAATCCTTCAGTTACAAGCCTGAAGCCCTAACCATCAGGCCGTGGTCAAAGACCAAAGTCAAGCTGTATGTCAGAGGCAGACACGATCTAAAATTTTGCAATGTGTTAATAAGTGACTAACCATATTCATATCTTCGATCCGTCTCTTCATTAAATAACAGGTAGACTTTGATGAAAGGGTTTGACTTTCAGAACACAGTGTGGGCCAAAATGCATGCAGTGATTCAATACCTGGTCAATGATTTATGGGAAGGTCACATAAGTGCAATGAAAATGTGACACTGACCTGGGAAACGTCAGGTAGAACGACTAAAAATAAATCTTCCCTGATAGGTGGCTTCTGACAGAAATGGGAAGGCTGAACAAAGAGGCGGTGCACTGTGTGTTCTCCCCACTATAAGAGTTTTGATTAAAGATAATTAAATTATCAGCTGAAGTGTAGGCCTAATGCTCTCTGAAAAAAAAATGGGTGGGCCTCAAGACTAACATAATTCAAGAAATGTAAATGACCTTTGTTATGTAGGCAAATACCATGGCATTTACAACTAGATACTGTGAATTCATTTAGTACAATACAGAAATAGATTGGCCAACAGTATGTTTAGGCATTTGTCGTTGCCCATCTAAAAGGATGAATCTATGCCGACTGCACTGGACTGAAAAAATAAATGTGCTCGAAAGCCACTTGGTTTGGGCCAATTTACTGTTTGTTTGTGTTTGGTATAAAAATTTCCAAGATATACTGAACATCATATAGTCAATTAAACTTAAAGGAAAAATCAGGGAACTAGTGGTGTCTCAAATTCTAGGCTAGGAAAATGCAATAAAAGCGAACAGAAAAAGGCTGGCAGCTTTATTTTAAAAGTTAAACAAAACAAATCAATCAAACAATAAAAAAACATATGTGAACCATATTATTAAAATGAAGTTAGGCCTTAAAATAAACTGACATTCTGTGACACAGGCCACCTGTGTGCGCCATTGGAGAGCGCTGTAACTCAAGACCGGAAGTTTCTCTCCCACTCCCCGGAAGTTCAACGGAACTGTTTTTGTTGCTAGAGAGACTGATGAAAATGGCGGCGTCTCGTCGCTCATCACAGCAGCAACAATCAAACCTTTCATCCCCACCGCGAACCGCTACACATTCTCTCACTCCTCCGGGATCACCCCCAGTGTCCGGAACGTCGACAGCATCGCCTATGTCAGAGTCCGAGCAGGAGAGTGTCGTTGATCCGGAGATAACTCCCGTCTCCCCCGACCTCCCTGCTCCGGCCCTGAGCAGTAGCAGCTCTACTAGCTCATCCACAGCTGGCGTTAGCAGCAGTGGCTCCAGTCCGGATTCAGGCAGCACCAGCCCTGGAGGCGGCGGCTGTGGGACCAGTGGAGCCTTTCGGGAGCTTTTCGAGGCCTGTCGCAATGGGGACGTATCACGGGTGAAGAGACTGGTGGATTCGGTTAATGTGAACGCTAAAGATATGGCTGGTCGTAAATCGACCCCTCTGCATTTCGCTGCAGGTAACTGTTAAGTTTCTATCGTAATTCTTCAGCGAGAAAATAGTTTTGCATGGCATGTAGCAGGCCAGCTAACATTAGCTGGTTCACTAAGTTTGGCAAGAGCAAGCTAGCGTGTTTACGAAATTGTGGTAGCATTGCTAGCAAAACATCATAACTGTATGCTGAAAGTGTTTTTTTTTGATAAGCTAGCTGCCTTTAGTAGTTGCTAGCTAACGCATAACGTGGCGTATGATTTGTTTTAACGCTAAATTGACAATTAACTCAGAGCGTACAATTTGCAACTAGTTTAGGAGAATTGTCATATACCAGTGACATATCAGTTTGTGGCATTAAATTATGCCATTAATTCAAGATGGTTTGATAGTAGCGAGAAGTCGCTGACTGTGTGCTCCAGAAAGTTTGGTGTTAACGTTAACATTTCTGGACTGCTGTGAAGCTTTACCAGTGTTTTGAGAATTACATTAAAGTCACCAACGAATCGCTAGGAGCAGGTCAGAATGTTACTTTATTTTTTACTTTACTTAGCGACTAGAAATTAATGTTCTCTGAAACATTGCAGGTTTTGGGAGAAAGGACGTGGTAGAGCATCTTCTTCAAACTGGGGCAAACGTCCATGCCCGTGATGATGGTGGCTTAATTCCTTTGCATAATGCCTGCTCCTTTGGGCATGCCGAGGTTGTCAGTCTGCTGTTATGCCAAGGAGCTGACCCAAACGCCCGTGACAATTGGAACTACACACCACTTCACGAGGCAGCCATCAAGGGCAAAATTGATGTGTGCATTGGTAAGTTTCCTTGTCTTGGCATTAATCTAACCATCCTGATTTTGTGATGCGAATCATAGAATCTAGCAGAATAGGAAATTATAACAACAGTTTCAGGCACATAGTTGAACTAAGTAAAACTTTCCTAACAGGAAATGCCAAGGTCTAGCTATGCAAGTCCCTAATCTGCATTTTGCCAATAATGCCAAGTTTTCCCATCTAAACAATTAAATTTTCACTCAGTGGTGTGTAAAATAAATTACTGCAAGGAAAACTTGCATAGCAAAGAAGCAGAACGCTGTTAGACCAATTCCCAAGAGAGAGGAGTGCCTCATAATTAAGTTAACCCTCTCAAGAACTATCAGCCTACTGAAGACGGAGCGTTTTAGAAATCCGATGATAGATCACAGAAAGCACTGCGCTAGGAATGCAAATACAAATTGTAGATACTGAGGTGCTTTTCTTTGTAGCATGCATGGTCCGTTGGTGTTTTTGCTCATTGATGAACCGACAAGCAACAGGCCAGCATCTTGCTATTTGGTATATTTAATCAGGGCCTGAACCATCATCTAGATCACATGGTATCAAAATGTTATTACCTGGAGACTGAAAGGGGTTTTTAGAAAATGGAGAGCATGCCTCTGCCTCTGCAATGCACTCCCACAGTTTAAACTTCCTGTGGGAAGCAGCCTGTTTAGTTTTTAGCTGTGCCAAATTGCTCCCAAAGGCAGTCCTCTGACAGTTGCCCCCTCCCTTAATCAAGTTATAATTCAATGTAAGAGTTTGCAGCATTTCAAGCTACCCCTTTTAGGAGCCTCAAGTCATTGGAAGATAAATAGATCCTAACCTCTACAGCGGGTAGGCTAAACAGTAAAGTGTTGAAAATCTTTCTGGGATGAGCTTCTTTCAGTGTTTTTCTTTCACCTTTTTTCACAACGATGGCTTTTATTGTGTGTGTGTGAATGAGTCAGTTTGTTCTTTGTGACGTAAAGGATGGTAATAGTGCGGATGCACAAACAAACAAACAAATAAATAAACACCCTAAACAACCCAGACAACCATAAAGTCTTGTGTGAAGAGTTGACCAATGCCAGCATGGTTGTTTGCTTGCACAAGCTGTGTCAACAAAACATTTTTTTTCCTGTCATGCCAAACAGTTTTGCATCCATCTATTCACAGTGAATACAGGCACCTCAGTGTTTAGCATTTCTACTGCTGCTGCTACTGCTACTGCTACTGCTATTGCTACTGCCATTGCTACTGCCATCGAATCCGCCTACTGCAGTCCTCCAATGGCCCCTGCTGACCCCACCCTTTTGTGAAGGGAAGCAGAGGTTGTCCTGGAGGAACGTCACGTTAGATCTCTTTCACCGCTGTTGAAACCGGACTCGCTCGCAGTCCCTCTTCTAGCCCCTCCACTCCACTTGTGACCTTGTTTAGCTCAGACCAAAGTGGAGGAGCTTATTCATTTACCAGAGAGAAAAAAAAAATCCATTTGTCGGTTTATTGGTGTGTTGGGCCTGTACACTTTGTATCTGTGTTGTTGTGTTTTTGCAATATGTTAAATCAAGCTGTGTGAAGGACAGGCAGGCGGAAAGGCCTGTTATTATGCCTAATGAACTGTGGAGGTGAGGTTCATGCGTAAGCATTTCTCCTACAGATTCTTTAATGCACAACAGAGCGTTATTCATAAGAGCAAATGAAGGGAGGCTTTTCAGCCTCCTCCCACTGTCTGCCACACATTCTAAGCTGTTTTGCATTTAGTATAATTTAAAGGTCCCTTTTCATAAAATCAATAGCTGAACTTTACAGCGCATGGAAGAGAATGGAACATCTTTCCCTGGCATTTAAAAGCTTAGGCTAGGTCTACCTCGTTGTGTTGTGTGGTACCACTTGAGCCACTGCTGGTCTCTGCAGTATATCCCTTAAAGGGCTCTAGCATTTTTTTTTTTTCATTTTTCCCATGATCCACCATGTCTTGATGCCTAAAATATGTGTATGGCTATAAGACATGGTTAGTGACACAGAGCTGCCACATTTTGAGTGCAGTGTGTTCAGCCATCATCTGTGGTTGTACCCCCCTCCCCTTTCTTTTAAAGCTCAAGTTATTGACCTGAAGGAGGATGAAATGTCCCTTTCAGGAAAAAGGACATTACAAATGTCAAGGTCCCCTTTTTTTCGTTCCGCATCTTTGTATTGGAGATGCAGAGAAAGGGAGAGAGAGTTGAGCGAGTGAGAAGCCCAGGAAATCTTTTTATTCCTAACCATCGAGTCAGACGAGCGCTATGATTAGTTTTGCTTAAGCCTTGTGATCGAAGAGCTTCCAAGCCTGTGTTGCCCACAGGCCCTTGCACAGAAATGGCTTGCAAGGGTTCTTGGTTTCATCACACAGAGGTAATCTATAAGTAAGGGATAACGGGTCCCGAGTTGTGCTGTTATACGGAATGGATGAAGTTTTTTAGGGGGGTGGGGGGGTTGCCTCTGCCAATAGAGTCTGAGGCTTAAATGTTACCGGTAGTGCTCTTCTGACTCAATGGTTAGAACACATATAAAAGCACATACATTCAGTAGCTGTACTACTGTCTTGTCTTACTAATAACAGTGGTTATCGCCAGCAATAGCTGATTCCATTGTTGCTTGCAAGTTCAACTGTCATTTACTATGGTTGTTAGAGTTACCATTTAAAAAACCATTTATATAAAACGATGATTAAAGGTGGTGTTATATGGCCCAGTGTGTAGGCCCAGTCTGTTACAGGTCTCGTCATGTGAAGACGTATAGAAGAATGCAGGTGTTGTTTTTTGCAGAGTGTTTTGCCATTTTATCTCAGTTTCCTTTGGATGGCTGGATGGCAGTAGATGCTGTGCCGTGTGAGAGCATGTGGCAGTTTTCTCCACGTGTCTAATTCCATTTCTTAATTGAGAGTGAGGAGCTGACGGCACGGCGATGACCAGTGCTGACGTCCTAGTTTTCGGGGCTCATCGCCATCTTGCAAAACAATCCGTTACCATGGTTACTTCGACAGCGACAGAGAAAAAACACACAGAGACTGCAAACGAAATTTGTCTCAAAGTACTCTCTGTTCTGTTTTTGTGACGTGAGCAGCAGAAAGAAAGGGAGTGTGAAAGGGAAGGGGCTTTACAGGGAGTAGCTTAATACCAGTGCGTTTTTTTATTTATTTTTTTTAACATGCGCGACATAACATTTGTTCTTATGAGCCATCAGTTGCAGAATGGAGCAGAGCCCTGTAACTCGATTTGTAAAATAAAATACTTCTATGCATGGCTTATGAACATGTAAACTAGCGATCCAGATGTTATCAAACCAACTGAAAGGAAAAATGTCTGGTAAGCTTTCTCCACAGCTGTGATGTCAGTTGTTACCATCACTATCGAAAGAGGCTACTTTGCAGAAACAATAAGATGTTGTTGTCGTTGTTGTAAAGATGTGGAAGAATATATACACTTTATTCTTATTATGGTTGCGTTGACAAACACTAAGAAATCTCACTTGTATGGCTACGTAATGTTATATCACTCAAGTGGCTAAACGTTGAGTGCACTATCGATAAAAAGCCTAGAAGCTCCCGACTCATAATTTCTGCTTCTATCACCAACACATTACCCAGACAAGTAAATGAATAAAATAATAATTATTATATATAAATAAAAATGATTGTTATATAAGTCTGTAATAATGCATACAATCATAATGCGTTCATTTGAAAGGAGATTGGTACTTATCGTAGAGTTTACTGATCCCAGGTCCAGGATAGTCTATTGATTCCATGTTTCTCATAAAACTGCTGCTTGGCATAATTAGGCATAATAATAGGCCTTTCCGCCTGCCTGTCCTTCACACAGCTTGCTTTAACATAGGTCCAGGAAAGTCTATTGATTCCATGTTTCTCAAAAAACTATTGCTTGGCGCTGCTTCTCATAATGGATCCTCTTCCTTAATCCTTTCTTTTCCAATGTATTTACAAGAATACTCTCACTGAAAGCCGCTATCAATTTGTATCATGGCATTTTCTCCATATCACTGCAAGGAACCGCCTTGGCAACCGATCAAGTGCCGCCAACCAAGGTGGCGTCGCCTTCCTGAAATGCAGTGTGTTTGAAGGAAGTTGTGACGTAACTCCTCACTCTAAATTGAATGCTTCTCCTTGTGTTAATTTGATGGACATTGGGTTCAGCTGCTAATTTGACTTTCACATGTGGTCTCTGAATCCAGAGCCAACAGAAGATACACAAGGAAATGTTGCAAATTGCTTCCTTTTGGCACAGAGGCCATTACTCAAATTTTGCTGGCGTGAATCAACCCCAACTTGAGTTAATCATAGGCAAATGATTGATGAGTCAACTGGTCACCATGGAAATGAGCTAGGAAGTTGAGTCTTTAGTGCTCTACAGCCTAAACAGTATCTATATTGAACAAGTGCAGGTTAGCCTGTTAAATTTAATGATCAGCAGGCTGCATGTTATCTCACTTAATGCATGGCTCCTCACAAAAGTTCATAAAATATACAGCATATGAATTCTAAATCCTTTTTAACTATGTTTTTGTAATGTCTGCCATATAGATTCACAGTCTGTTTGCCAGAAATTTCACACTTTTAACCACCTTCATCAGTCTGTCAAAAACAACTATTTCACGCTGATGTGGAATGTAACATGATTAATTAATGCCAGTCTCATGAAATATCACCCTAACACGAAAGCCATGGGAGTCTGTTAAACTCATAAACAAGGCTGTTCTGCTTCTCTTTTATGTGACGTGCCAGTCAGAAAAGAAAAAGCGTGTTTTTTGTCCCTATTTGTATAGTTACTATAAATTGCAAATTATAACACTAACAATCTTTCTAAGGGGGAGAGCTGAAATGACAAGATGAAGTTGTTTGTTGATTTTCAGATCTTAAAAATATATATCCTGCAAAATTCAATCTTTTAGTATTCAACTGTAATGGTATCAGGTGAACTTAGTGGTTCTGTTTGCCCTTATAGTATATAAAGTATAACTCTAGTACGAATAGTTTTGCCACATTTTGAAATACTGTCAGTCATTTTAAATAGCCATGCCCTTCGCACTTAGTCCTCCCCACTAGAGAATATATAGCTTAGCAATGTTGGTAATTTTTTTCTTTTGTTACACTCGATAATTACAGTCTAAAGTTTAAAGGTACAGTCTGTGATTTTTATCCAGCACCTTTTCTCAAATGCTTCTCACTGTCCTATAGCTGTTCCCTATGTGTGGCTTAAAGGTAACTTCTGGAGCATTTAAACCCATATCTCTGTTAGTTAATGTGCTGTTGACTGGAAAAATAATGATAACATTTAGTACAACATAACACAACCAATAGCAAAGTGCAAGATAATGCTAACTGAAAGGGCAACAAAAACTTTTGTTTTGTTTAATTTTCCTTGCCCCGTTGCCCAGTTTGCAAGTCCTATGTTTAAATTTTATTGTTCTTTTTCTGCCAACCGCACTCGGTCACTTCACTGTTTTCCTTTTGAAAGAAACTCTGGTGTTTGTATCTACTGTAAATACACATACATTATACTGTCACTGTCACCATCTGTAAAATGTTCCAGCCAATCAACACACTGCCTCAGATCAGGGCCATAGAAAGGAGGACTGTAGTGCGGTCAGTTCAGTTCCATAGTTTCAATTCAAAAACTCTGCCTTGGACTTCTTGTCCTGCTCCGCATTCATTCTGTAGCTTGTTGTACGATTGTTTTTCATTATCTCTGTATTTGTTCGCCTTGGGGGGGGTGGAAAGAATTGTCACATTTCCTAGGCAACAGTGTACATGATAATGTGTTCATAGAATCTGGCAGGGAAATAATAACCAAAGTGTTGAGAATGATTTGTCAAGTTACCTGTCGCTATTGTGAGAGTCTGTGTGTGTCTGTAAGCGAGAGAGAGAGAACGTGTGTGTGTGTGTGTGTGTGTGTGTGTGTGTGTGTGTGTGTGTGTGTGTGGTGTGTGTGTGTGTGTGTGTGTGTGTGTGTGTGTGTGTGTGTGTTGGTCTGCATGCTTATATGTGTGATGCGAGTATTTTGACAGGGCTGTCACTAACCCTGACATAGATCAGTTTCTTAGTCGTGACTGTCAGGTGGTAAATTAGGCTCTCTGCATTGATCTTTCTCAGCACTCATGAGTGATCACCTGCAGCCTGACACACTCATCATTACCACTGTTTGTTCACCCAGTAAAGAGCCCTTGGCAGTGGGGGAGGGTCAAGGTGAGCCACTAGGAGAATTGGGGGGGGGGGGGGTGCGTTCATATCTAGCCTATTCTCTTGAAGCTATAGCTAATTAATTCATATCATTTTTGTAGCCTGTGCGGACCCCTTTGAGATTTAGGAGGTCTGTGACTCGCTTGGGTTATTTACTTGCCCTAATGGCCCAGTTCAAAGGCTTTTATATATGGAAGGAGTGAGAATGTGTGGGTCGGGAGCTCGCCTGAACGGTCTTGTGCACGGTCCCTTTGTAATGGGCACCCGCGCAGAAGACCAGACCTTATCTCCCACTGCCATTTTGAACACAAAGCCTTGGGCCGGCCTCTGTTTGTGTCCGCTGGTATTCACGTTACAGTGGCTCTTTTCACACTGCCCTCCCGTAATGCATTCCGTTCCTTATGCTGTGTGTGTGTGTGTGAGAGAGACAGACACAGAGAGAGTGAGAGAGAGAGAGAGATCCTACAGCAGTCTATAACGTTAGCCTAAACCCCTGACTGAAAATGAATAATGGTGCGGGTGTTCTGGTGTTCTTTTGGTGTCAGGGTTTGAAGCATTTTTTTTTTTTGGTGCTGGTGGTGGTGAAGGGGCTTCCATTTAAATCATGGTAATACCTGTCAGAGAAGCTATTGTGGCAGCCTTTAACTGCTGCCTTTGTTGGTCCCATTCAAGAGGGGATTGGGAGGAGGGTAAGAAAAGCTCTTGTCTGGTTTTTGTGGCTCTCAAGTGATGGCAGCCTGAAAGCATTTGTTCAGATTCTCTGATTGGCACTGAGGGAGCTCTCCATCGCGCTGCCCTGCCAGCCTAGCCCCATCGCATAGCAGATAATGGCGGAATCAACCGGAACAAGCAGGCTGCCTATGTGTGCTGCCAAGTTCCACCACCTGATTGCTTGACACACAAGCAGCCTAGCTGAAAATGTAACAGATCTAAAGTAATGTGTGTAAAGAGATTTACATGACGCTGCGTGCGGAGATTGAGACTGAACAGAGGTCCTATGCAAACAAAATGAGACAATGCAAGCAGCACGCTGGTGGATTCACTCGCCCACTGGGCCTGCTAATGAATTTCTAATGCCCTCACTTCTCCACTGTGTCTTTCTCTGTGTTCGTGTTTGTGTGTGTGTGTGAGAGAGAGAGAGCTGCCAGAAACATTTCCAGCCTGATGCCAGCTTTCATAAAGCCCTCTCCTGCAAAAAATCACCAATACAGAGAGCTGGCAAATGTGACTGGCAAGGTTGTTGTTGGCATGGAGTAGCTATCGCCAGGATTAGTTTATTTTTCCATTGCATCCACTTTCAGCATTTTTTTTTCTTTTTTCTTTTTAAATAAATATAGCCAAACTAACGATCCAGCCACATCCCCCTTCCACAAACAGTCGTGCCTTGCTGTGAGAGGACATAATATGAGCCCAGTCAAGGTCAGTTTCCCAGGGAGCATCGGCGCTTATGAAATAAATGTCCTCGGCGCTGAGCGAACAGCGAGTGAAGCGGCCACTGTGGAGGAAAAGGCGTCTGCTAAATGGCTAAATGCAATGTAAATGTAATGATGATGATGATCAGCGTTTTGCACCATGAATAAGTAATGGGCATTAGTTGTGCTAATTAGGAGGCCCTGGTGTTGGGGCATTAATTACCGCGTCTGCTTGCACGGAGCGATGCGGGGGCCCCCAGTGTGAATGTAGAGGTCGCTGACTGTCAGACTCAAAACACGCAGAGCGGGAGTGATGGCAAAGCTGGTGATGATGTTCTTGGCATGTGCGCGTCCGACTTGCGTGCGTGTGCGAGAAGATGTAAGTAATGAATCTCCACATAAACAGAGTGGAGGGTGGTGAATCAATCTTCTCTCAGTACGAAAGCTGTCGTGGATTGATGTGTCCACCACAGTTACTTGCGCACACACACACACACACACACACAACCACCCTAAAGCCCCTGCAGCTCATTTTTAAGTGGTGTGTGTGTGTGTGTGTTTGTGAGATGCAGTGCTCCCCTCACCTGTGGCCTCTTCCCGTCACACACATCTCTCCGTTAATCCCCTCTTCTCCCAGAGGCCTGTCATAATTGTCCCTCTCCTCATCTCATGGGGCAGCTTGTATTAACCCTCCCATCAGTGACGACGCATTGGAGAGGGAGCCTGAGGGGCACATCACCCCAGCCGCTGCATCATCAGCTCAGCTCAGCTCTGCTCTGCTCTGTTCGCCTCACTGTTGCCACTTTGGGCTGCTGCCAGGGCTGATGCTGTTCTTCACACCTGTGTGGAACTTGCTGGGTGGGTGTGAATATTTGGTGAAAATAGGTTTTTGCAAAACTCCCCCAGGATGGGCTCATAAACAAACACACACATAGGCAGACAGAATAAAACACACTTAATAAAACACAGACAGAAAGACCGACACACACACACACACGGACGGACCGACGGACAGACGGACAGACCAATGGACACCACACACACACACACACACACACACACACACAGGAAGGTCCCGTGTTCAAGTAGTCTTCAGTCATATACTATATACTATACATATGGCTTATAGGTCAGCCAAGAACTTTTGCAATGAGCGGCATCTTGTGTAGTATTTAGATAGATGCATTCTTCTTTACCTGGCATGCCTAAGCTTTGCATAGTCTAGGCACATACACATGCAGAGGTATACACACACACACACACGCAGACGCAGACACAGACACACCTGCTCCCTGTTTCCTCGCATCAGTTATCGTGGCTGTTAGTGGTCGTGAGTAAGCCTTGGGAGCCGGGGAATGATTGGCGGGGCTGCGCACTGGGGGCCCTATCAGACGCTGCTCTGGAGGCTGGCTGGCTCTGACGCGCGCGCCGCTGATGGATAGGCCAGCTGTCAAGAGGTGCCAGCATGAATCTTAATCGCCCCCTTCGCCCCATCCACCCTCAACCCCCAACCCCACATCTACCCTCCAACCTAACCCAACTGAGTCTCTTCCATTAGTCTATCTTCCTACTCACCCCAAGACACACACACACACACACACACCCACACAGGACCCCCCATAGGACCTCCCCTTCTAGCGCCTTCTTTATGCAAATGCGCCATGGCTTTTAGCGAATATTAATTCCTGCAGGAGGAAAGGCAGAGATTTGCGGCATCCATTACAATGTGTTTTTCTTTATTGGTTTTTAATTTGTTCATTTTTTTTTTCCCCACTGCTTCTGTGCCTGAAACGCCACAGGCGTCTTTCTGTAGCATTTCTTGGTTGTGACGGCAACAGGAGACAGACAGGGGCTCAGAGCTCTGTTGCCATGTACGCTCACAAAATCACTGGCCATCTTTGGTCAGGCTGTGAGTCACCAATGTATACACTCAAACTTTTATGGTAATGAGGTATTAGCTAAATCTGGTAGAAATGGTATTGTTTCCAGAGAATTTGAAGCGGTCATTTAAAGGTCTGTGTTGTTTATTTCTCTGTTTGTGAAAAGTGCATTTTGTACGTGGCCCCTGAAACTTGATAAACTAAACCAGAGGTCGGCCACCTTTTTGAGATGTAATGCCAATAATGAATGGTCTTTTTCCTTTAGGTGCCAATCAATAGACCATTTTTACATAATTATGGCACTTCAGAAACATGTTAATGTCATGTTTTAAATTTTTAAAAAAAAATTTAATTCCATCATTCCAAATGAATAATTCTACATGAAAATTCATACATGAAAATGCATTCTACATGCTAACTTGCATAACATTCCAAGTGCCATCACTCATTTTGGGTTTGTGCAAATATGGTTTTTGTTATAGCCGAGGAACAAAACCAATAACATTCTCACTCTCGTGATTCTCTCATGTCTAACAGTCAGAAATTGGGTACCCTGCCCTTTTGTAAGCCTATGATGGTCTCTCTGTCCGTACAAATTATTGCAGAAAAGCACAACATTTACTGAGAGGACAAAAACAATGTTTTTTAACTGGCAGAAGTGGTTCCGCTCATGTAGCCTACATTTCAAAGAGCTCCTAGCAAAATGTCAATCATTTGGTTCGTTTTTGTTCAGTGAACCGGTTCAGAGCCTTGAATTCTGAACATCCGTATGTTTGATTGACTTGTTATTTCGTGCTGTGCAAAATGACGGTGGATGTTGGAAAAATACAACAGAACTCTCAAAAAAAACAAAAAAACAAGCACACGCGTACCAGGGGTTGCCGACCCCTGAACTAAACTAAACTAAATGTTGAAATACCTCCACGAAGGTGATGGAAAACAGAGGGTATGGATGTGAAATCTTCCTGGTAGGGTGCACACCTGTTTGGTTGAGCTCAGTGAGGTGCATGTTGAGCAGGCGAGCTTCTGTGTAACTCTGCAGTTAGTGAGGTGAATTTTTATGGCGGAGATTTTCTCCCCCCTCCAGGGAGGCGCATTACAAACAGAGCCGTCTGTATGGCTGTGATGTGATGTGCCCGTTAGCAGCAAGAATGCCGTGATGGATGACGCTAATAAGATTCCTCTCAGGCTCACTAGTTTATTGGTTAGGGATGGGATATAAGAGAGAAGGGTGGAATTGACGGCAATGATACAGTCCCATTAACCATCCTCTATCCAGCCTAGTACCTCATTAGATCCCTGGGTCTGTTCTTGTATTGCGTTTCAGCCGTCTTCGCACATCGTTTTATTGAAAGTCTGGCAAACCCATGAAAACCCATGTACTGTCAGCAGTACTTGTAGTGATCTGACTCTTCCACGCACTGCCTTGGGAAATGCAAATACTGAGGCTTTGCTGTTTGGTTGGTGAACTTTGGGTTGGAAAACATGTAGCTTTGAGAGATGTTATCACTGTGGCCCTGTTTCCCGTAGCCCTGTGGGGACTTTTGAAATAAGTCCAAAAAAATTCAAGCGCAGACTTTGGCTCCGGTAAGTTGCCTGTTTTCGCCCAGTCTGAGTGCTTGTGTTCAGTTTAAAGAGCCGAAGGCAGGTGCCACGGTCACCGGTTCTTTTTGGAGCCGTAGCCCCCGGTGAGCAATATCTGGGAGCCCGGCTCAAAATAGCATGTTGGCGTGGTGATGACATTTGACTGTAGATGCGAAGCTTTTGACAGCCCACAACATTATCTAAGCACTCTGACTACATCTCACTGCTTTGATCCTCTCTCTGTCTTTCTTTCTTTCTCTCTCCCTCTCTCTCTCTACCTCTCTCTCTCTCTTGCTGTCCACCTTGCTTTTGTGTGTGTCATTTAAAAAACCTCTGTATGCAGGATCGGACATTTCTTCGCTAATTTTTCAGTTTGTGCCAGATTTATGCTCGCATTTTTCTCCACGGAGCTCCCCCTAACGCTTCGGATTAGCTATTTTAAAACACTGCGGTTTCCTCTTTCTCTGTTCCTTCGACATCTGTTTTCTCGGTTTCTTTTTCTTTGTCTGTTCCATGATAAATGCTTGAGTCCCTTTGCTACAATGTGTTTACAGCTAGCCGGTGCCTATCTGAGAGCGTGTTTGTGTGTAGTGCTGTAAAGCAATTTGTTTCTTCATGAGACTTGAGACTTCCATGAGACTTTGCCGTGCCTCTTGAGCCTAACCTTGCATTTTCCCTATCTCTGCCAAGATAAGCTAGGGGGGAGTCAAAACAGCGACCAGTCGACCCATAAGGTGTTGCAGAACCACCACAATGACTGAACCTGTTAAATTAGGGTAAATGAAACTAAAATAGTTGCATAGGGCCTCTTTAAAAAGCGTACATTTTGTTGCAAGTGAGGTGATTTTTTCGGCCTGGAGATCAATGTATGTATTGCCTACACAGCATGTAGGCTGTGTCTGTGTGTGTCTGTGTTTGTCTGTGTGCCTGTCATTGTTTTGTGATTGTTTTGAGTCATCACCTAAGATGAGGGAAACATGTTGATTTCATTAGAAGTCACATGAAGCACAGATCTAATTTGAATGGGATGTGATGGTAACAGTCTGTTGGCATGACATCTCTTGTGCCACTGAAATGGAACAATTCACACACACACAGACACGGAACAGCAATATGTGTAGGTGCATAAGGTGTGGACGCTGTGGCCATTTCTTGTATGACACGGTGTGTTTTCAGTGGTGGGGGATTGAAGCTTGTGTGTCCAGGACCACTCATGTCACAGGCTAGCAGAACTGGCAAGCTGTTCAAAGACAGCATTTCAAGCTGGAAAATAACTGACATGACATGAGTCATGCGAGAAATGAAGAGCGGAAGAGATGAAGAAAAAGAATAATGCAGAAAGTTGGGAAGGGAGGACAGAGAAAGAGAGGGAGAGAAAAAAAGACTAGGAGAGAGAGAAAGGCAAGGAAAGAGAAAGAGAGGGAAGGAGGAGAGAGAGAAAGAAAGGGAACAAGAGAGAGAAAGGGAATGGGGGGAGAGAGAGAAAAGAGAGAGGGGGAGAGCGTCATGATGACATTAGCCGTGGCTCTCTTGCAGCCCCAGCTGATGCAGTGTGCTGATTTGTTACTGTGTTGTTACCATGCGAGAAAAAAAAAAAATCAGCAGCGCCATGTGTGTTTACAAGTGCTTCATCCACTCCCTGTCGCTGAGGGGCGTGTGCTTTGGTGTGCGCATGAGAGTGTGAGTGTGCGTGTGTGCTAGCGTGCTCGCGTAAGTCCGTGTGTGTCCACGCGTGTTTAGCGTAGCAAGGAGTGCGTGTGTCTTTCTCCCTTGCTCCGCTGCTGTCCCAAAGCAGTAGCAGTAGTAGCAGTGGCAGTAGCAGTAGCGAGAGTCACAGCAGAAGCATCGCAGCTGACACAGAAAACAGGGCTTCTGCATTTGATTTTTTTTAAAGTTGTTTTCTCTATCCTCTCCCTTTCCATCCGTATGTCCCTCGTAGCTGATTCTGAAAGAGGGAGGGAGGAAGAAGGGAGTGTGTGAGCACACGAGGAGAGAAAGAAAAGAACCAATCGAGAAGAGAAGAAGATCGCAGAAGGACATTGTTTTTCTTTTTTTTGTTGTTTTTTTTTTCCCGAACAGAAGCATTGGCTTTCAGTGAGAGCCTGAGAGGGAGAGAAAGAGAGAGAGGAGGGGAACATTGCTGTTCAGGGAGCGCTGGCAGTTTAGTGATGCTGGCTGCTTTAGGAGCACTGGACTGAGGCGGATTAAAAAGCAGCGCACTAGAAAACATTCCTCGCTGTTCCCTCCTCTCTCCTGGGGACAACGGGGAGAAGGGAGAGCGAGAGAGAGAGTGTGTGTGTGTGTGTGTAGAGAGGGAGAGGAACAAGCTTTGATATTCCACTCTCATACCTGAGCATCTGTCACATGGTCCAGCCTGAAGTCTGACTCTCTCTTTCTCTCTCTCTCTCTCTCTCTCTCTCTCTCTCTTTCTTTCTCTCTATTTTTTTCACACACACACACACACACACACACACACTCTCACACTCGTTCTCTCTCTTTTTTTTTTCCAAATATCATGGGTTTGCTCCCTCCTCCCTGTCCTGTCTTTTGCTGGTGTGTACGGTCCCGGTGCAGCGCGTGTTGCTCCGTCTCTGCCACTTCAGCTCTGAGCTGCCGCTTCTCAGCCGCCGCGGGCGCTGCTGTTCTCTTTGCTGCTGCCGCCGCTACCGTCTTCTTCTTCACCGCCGCTGCCCCCACCGTTCCCGCGAGCGCCGTCGGGCGGCCCGGCCGCTGCGGCGTCGCCGGCCCGGGGTTGTGTTGAGCCGCCGCCGACGCGGGGGGTGTGTGTGCAATGTGCGTGTGTGCACGCGCAAGTGTCATGCCCAGGCGAGTGCTGGTGGCCGGCAGCACCGGCTCCGGAGGAGGAGGAGGAGGAGCAGCGGTAGGCGTCAGCGGGGTCAGCCTTTGCCTGCCCGAGCTCAGCTCTTGCCTCTGTTTCCCTGTACAGTCCTGCTCCAGCACGGCGCCGACCCCAACATCCGCAACACTGACGGGAAGTCAGCACTGGACCTGGCCGAGCCATCCGCCAAGGCCGTCCTCACTGGTGAGTACCCACAACATTCTTCTACACTTGTTTCCTCTGAGATGTTACTTTGTGTGTGTGTGTGTGTGTGTGTGTGTGTGTGTGTGCGCAAATCGTATGTCTGCCCTCATTGTCAATCTGTGCTAGTCCACACACTGCTTTGATCAATTGATCTCTCACTTGCTTTCTCCATCTCTCTCGCTCTCCCTCACAGTCTCTCATACACACAGAAATACCATCTCCCGCTTGCGATCTCTTTGTGTCTCGCTCTCATGCTCCCTCATTGGCTCTCACTATATCTCATTTTTTTCCCCCCCTTTGGAGTCTGGCACTCAATTTCTTGCCCTCCGTGTTTCTCTCTCTCTCTCTCTCCCTCTCTCTCTCTTCTCTCTCTCTCTCTCTGTGTTTATGTGCCTCCCTCATCCTGACTGAGTGTGTGTTTGCGAGAGGTGTGTGGTCCAGGAGCTTACCTTATTACTGCGCTTCTGTCTGTTTTTCTCTCCTGCTTGCTTGCTGCCTTGACTTCTTTCTTTTTTTTTTTTTACCTTTTCTTTCTTTTTTTTTCTCTCATTGTTTTTTCTAATTTTCCTCTCTGTATTTCTCTCCCTCCCTCTGCCTCGTCTCTCTAGGTTTTCATTTCTCAAACGGTGTTCAGTGATTGCATCTGCTTTCTGGAGGGTGTAATGGTGTGAGTGTGTGAACTGAACTGATTTTGTGCTTGTGGTGCTGTGCTCTCTCTTTTTCCCCTCTGACACTCTGTTCCTCTCCCTCTTTCCTTCTCTGTCTCACACTCTCTCTCTCTCTCCTTCTCTCTCTGTCTCACACTCTCTCTCTTTCTCTCTCTCTGTCTGACCCCATGAAACCGATCAGAGGCTTGTGTATAATGAGCCTGTGTTGATCGGGGCTGTGAGTTCTCTTTTCATAAACATGTCCTCTGCGGTGTTTACAGCATGTCGCAGGCCCACCACCTGTTTACCCGCGCTTTGCATCAGGCACCCCCTGTAAAGCTGTAAACACTTTTATGAGTTGCTTTTCCATAGTCTCCTGCTCTCAGGGCCTTGCATAGAGATTAGCATTGTGTCCAAATGGCGCACGCACACACACACACACACACACACACACACACACATATTCACAGAGGCACTTGTGTCCACTGAATACGCAATCTTGCCTTCGCACAGGCACTACAGAGAGTCTACAGTCTCACACATGCAATCACTCACACACACACACACACACACACACACACACACACACACACACAGAGAGAAGTTTACATTTATACACACACTAAAAAACACACATTTGGCATTGGTCACACTTTACTCCCTCAGACTTAAAGTTGGTTGGGCACACAGAAATTCGTACATCTACACACACATTCACACTCACTAACACGCCTTATCTGAACCATGAAAATAATTTTCCTAAAGATTATGGACGAAAGAAATATTTATTGCCTTAGCTTGTACTGCTGGGGGCGCAGAAGGGGAAATTGAACTTGTTCCTAATGAAGGTGCTTCTCTCACGTCTGCATTACATCCCAGATGAGCTGAGAGTGGTGTACAAATGGCGCAAGTCAGTAAACAAGAGAACCTGAAATTAGTTCCGGAATATTCAGTAAGCTTGGCCACGCTAAGGCTGACAAGAGGCAATTATATAAAATCAGCGCTTCACAGCTTTCTGCAAATGGGGCCATGTAGTTTGTCACAGTCAAATGCTTTTTTTTTTTTTTCAGACTGAAACATTCTGGGGTTTAGTCTCTGGGTGGCTTGAAAAACACCATGCTCCAGAGTGTTTATGAAAAGCCGAGGTGTTTTAACCATTGAGCTTAGAGTGACAGGTGAGATGGAGCCTTAATCCCATTCCCAATAGTTTGACGATTTCATGACCACTCCCTTAAAGCCATCTGCATTTTCCACCTAATATTTAGTACCTCCCTGACCTGTTCTTTGATAATCCTGTCACTTATAAATCCCATTTTAGCTTCAGTAGAAGCAAAACATGTTTGGTTATATAACTTTGTTGATTTTACACTCATGTCCTCTGTGACAGAGTAATGAAGCTGCATTAGCCATGCCTTCCTACAAATAGAACTCCATATAACATTTTAACGTCGTCTTAAAGTGTTTGCTAGCGATTTTAGCTAACATTCGGAAAATACCAACCAGAAAACAGGACGAAGTAAAGTTGAACGTCTCAAAATTGATACAACAATCCTATGTTCAAAGTCAGTTGACTATGTTAAATTCATAAAGACATAAACAGTCCAGAGAGAAGTCAAGCACCAGCAGTTAAGCCCTGCCAATGTTGTTGAAATGTGAAAAAAATCCCGCGCTCCCCATCCCTGAACTGAACAGTTACGTTCCCTGCTGCTGCCCAGAGAGAGGATTATCATTCACTGTACTACATCATCAGGAGATCAATAAAAATTTTTACCAGAATGTTCAGTATCCACTCCCACATGACACCATAACTGTGAATAAACATCCAGTGATTGGGAGGGAAGGATTGTGATTTACCTCATACATACACACGCACAGATACACAGGATAAACAGACACACAAAAATGATGAGGGGATTTGTCAATCCTGTTGTTACGTCACCATCATCCACACCAAAATACCTCTGTTTTCAAAAACACTATTGTGTAACAAATTGTGCCAAGCTAAATGCATTCCTCCCAACTGGAAAGTGTCTTTTCAAAGTGCTTGCCCGTGTTGTGGCCACATACTCCTTTTTTTTTTTTTTTTTTTTTTTTTTAATCTTTTTTGGCATTGTTCTGGAAGAGATTCTCTGTCCTCCAGAGTGTAGAAATTGTCCCCCTGTTCTCTCTTTCTCTCGCTCTCAACCTCTCTCGCCCTCTTACGTACGCTTCCCCTCAGTCGGCTCCAAGAGCACAAAATTCCAGATAATTGTTGCTAAATCGAATTCTCTTATCTGGCCCTGGCTCCTCTCACCCCCTGCGGTATTAGTGACCCCGCAGCGGCCTGCTTCTCCAGAGACCCACTCCGCTGATGTCTTGCATAGCTTTTGCCTCTTTACAAAAGTCAGATTGCGCTTAGATTTTGCCCCTAAGCATATTCCTGAAACAAACGGATTTGTCTGCATGCTGAAACCTGCCGCGTGATAACTGAGAAGATCATTCTTGTGTGCCTCTGCTTGTGTGCGTGTGTCCTGTGTGTGTGTGTGTGTGTGTGTGTGTGTGTGTGTGTGTGTGTGTGTGTGTGTGTGTGTGTGTGTGTGTCTCTGTGTCTCTGTGTCTCTGTGTGTCACTGTCTGTGTGTTGTTTGTTTGCGTGTGTGTGTGTTTGTTTTTTCCTCTATCCTATTCGCAAGCAAGTGCATGCTTTAATTGCTATGCTTAATCATTATGTCGACAATTGAGCCCCTACTTTAGAGATCACCCGAAAGACCCATGTGTGATTTATGAAAACGAAACCTGTGAGCACAGCACGTGTGTAGGTGTGGGCGTATATAGTAGAAACGAATTTGTAGGCAAATTAGAATGATGGAATGGAATGGAGTGAAAGGCATGGCACAACAATAGTAATTTAGCATTGAGACAGAGACTGTCTCAGACTAGCATTATAAAGCATGCTAGCAGGTGTAGACCTATTTCAGGGAACGCTGGGGAAAGTCTGTGGCACTCTAGAGTTGTGTGCTATGTGATTGTATCCTGATTCTCACACCCATCTGTATCCACCAACACAGCCAGTCTGCATCTCAGACTTCTTCCTAGTAGCCATAGTGATGCCAGCCAAACTAATTACCATGTTGAGATCAAACTCAAGGAAGCATGACCAATGAAGCTTTCACCCAGTAATCTGTTTCACCATTTTTTTGTTACCTTTTGTTACCTTGTTATCATAAGCGATCATCTAGGCACTTACTAGGCACAACCTAGTCTGTTGACAGAGTGAGCCACTTCAACTTTCATTCCCCAGACTTTCCATCCAAGAGACTGTAATGACACGGTGGAGGCCAGTCCTATTGTGGCCTTCCAACAGAAATTACACCCATAGTCCTACATATTTCTCTTTCCAGTCCAAGATAATGGTAAAAGAAATATTTCATGCCTCTACTTGTGGAAATGGCAGTTGGCCTTGATGGTTCTTATTCCATTTTTTAAGACTAGGCCAAAAGCTATATCAGTAAATTCTTTCAACTGTCTCATTAGTTTAGCCATGATTAAGCATTGTATAAATACATATAAAATATTGTATAAATATTTTTGAAATATTATTGACATTGGAGAGGAACTAAGTTATTTTTTTATTACTGATTTTCATTTACTGATCGGAAAATGCCTTAATTTCATCTAGCTTAATATCTGTTATGCCAGAGTGTTTGAAACTAATAGCACTTCCAGTATCCAGAGATAAACTCAACGTAGTGCCCACAGAGGATGGATGAATTGCTTTACCGATTTTCTTTGCAGTGTTTCTGGGTGGTAAAAAACAGGAAGTTGTTTGGGATGTGATATTGCTTGGCCAGCTTTTAGGACTTTCATCATACACCGTGAGTGTACTAGGCAGCAGCCGTACGCTACACACCTACAAGTGGGTGTTATTTTCACTGTCTGCTCTGTCACCGTCTCCATTAAGTGCTCGTTCCGTCTCACTCAGGTGAACAGCTGCCGTCCCCCTCTCACAAGATGTGCGTGGAGAGAAGAACCAGCCAGCCAGTGAGACAGATGCAGGTGGGGCTGAGAATACGCCTCTGCGACAGGCTGATTTGCAAGGACGCCAGCGCCCATAAAAATCTCTCACACAATGAACAGTAAATTCAGTAATTGCTTAGTCGATGCTGATTGATCACAGATGTGACACGGCTCAATGGCCTCTCTGGTGCTGGAGTTATAGCAGGGGGATTATTTTTGGCGCATTAGTATCTTTCCACTGATTGGTCTAACCCATCTCGGTGCTCAGTGTAGTGGAAAAATACATCTTGAACTCTGTCAGGTCAGGCAGCGTTCCACATCAAAGTTTCAGGTGCTGGCCATTTCCCCACTGTGGTGATGAGTATCTACCTAGCTCCTAGTGCGTCATCTCCCCGAGTGTGTGTGCTTTGCATTTACACACGCCTGTGCGTTAAATCTGTCTCTGAGTGAGCTCCTTTTTGCAAGCTAAAGGCTTATTGGCCCATAGATTGCCACCTCGAGGAATAAATGTCCTACAGTGGTGATGAATTTACCTGCACCGTTCTGTGTGACACACATGCTACAATTATAATGAAAACATGTCCCTTGGTGAAACTTTGGTTGGATGGAACATGCCTTAACCAAACGGTACCCTCAATCCCCACAAACATCTTTATCGTCTCATCACGTGTACTGAGATTTAAGCACATTTGAGCTACTAGCACCCCCCCCGTTGTATCTGTCTTTCCGCATGATTCAAAATTAATTTGTGTACTGGTAGAATCTAAACAGGATTACGGTATGTTTTCAAGCCATTTTAATTTGACGAAGAAGTGGAGCGTGCATTTGGTGTGTTTGGCTGCCGATCAGAGAGATCAGGGAGTGATGAGGCTTGGAAGGCACACTCTGTGTGTGTCTGTGTGTGTTTGTGTGTGTGTGTGTGTGTGTAGTGAGGGGCGAGTGTTAACAGAGCTCCCGCATTCAGCAGAGAGCTAGGTGGGAAGGGGGGGGGGGGGGGGCGGTAAATAAATAGATGAAGGGGAGATAGAAGTTACGCTGAAGTGCTCTCAAGTTTGCCACCAGATATTTTGCATATCTTTACATCTTTAAGGCTCCCTATCTGCTTCTCTCTCTCTCTCTCCCCTCACTTTCTCCCTCTCCATCTCCCCCCCAACAGCCAACCCCTCCATCTCACACTCTTTCACGCACACAGCTGTGTGTCCCTCAGGGTAATTTGCTGCTGCCTCTGTTCACTTTTTATTGTTTTTTTTTTTTTTTTTAGACTCTCTGAGTGAGAGCACACCTGAAACTCCCTCTGAATGACAGAGGAAGGTTACCAGAGGTAATTTCCAGCTAATTTAAATGTTGCAAAGGGGAGCTTGGGGGGAGGGGAGTGTTAATGTGCTTCTGATGCTCGGCACAAGATGCAGTCATAGGTGTTATGGTGATGCAGCCCAGTCCATGTCAGACAGCAAATCATGTGAGGATGGTTGGAGAACGAGCGGGCCTGTGGATGATGTCCAGCTGCCTGGCAAGAGGCTTGCAAATAGCTTTCGGTCATTCGGTTTTGCTTCATGGTATATCAAAACTATGCAGAATTTATGCAAAATTTCCAGTGCACTTTTTCAAAATTTGCTTTCATTGATACAGCACAAACAATAGGAAACCCATTTTTCACTAAAGGGAATGGCATATTCAGAGCAACAATGTCTGAGGCCCTAAAGGCAGGCTCATGCTGATGGTAGAATATCCGTTTTATTCATTAGCTCTGGTAGTTGCTAAATGAATGGGCTCTGTTGATGTGAAATGACCAATCAGCACCACAGAGTGAAGGCAGCAGGAAATATGGAATTTAGCTCTTAGGTCTAATGGGTTCAGTGATTGTTTCCAGGAGTTATGGTGATAGACATATGTGCAATAAAATGCTTATGAGAATTGTCTGGAGGTGATTCAGTGGCACAGAAACTTTTGTGTTTGTTCTTTGTCAGTGACCCTGAAGGCCAATTTTTGGTGTGTGTTCTGTTGTCGCAGTCGTGATACAGAGTGTTGACTTCACCATGAACCCTGCTTGCAGAGCCTCTGCGTTGCTCGATGTACACCTCCAAAATTTTCTAACTGTGTGTTGAATGGACACAGACGACAAGGGCTGTGGCTTCCACTCACTTTGTTTTGTTTGCCAGTGTAGGCTATTTCAGCAGCCCACTGTACTTTTAGCAACATGGAACTGAACTGTCTTTGTAAGTGATTTCAGACATAGTTTTAGATTCAGCGTCAGGATTTCCCGATTGTACTGTGCCTATCTTTCAGTAATGTTTTAAAATCAGCATTTTGTCAGCAGGCAGTACTTTGAAGGGAGTCATGAGAAGTTTATTTGGTAACAGAACATAAACGGACTGCCTACCGTGTAAATAGTTCTGATATTTGCAGTAATAACGAAAAATCCAATTACACGATAAGGGGCAGGATATATCCAGTGTCTCTTTAACAGTAATGTTAATAAAATGAAAGCATGACAAAGAAATTCAGTAGACTCCGGTGTATTATTGAGGGGTAGATAGTGCCACTCAAAGCAGTGTTTGGTGAAGTGTGCTACGTAAACGGGGATGTGAACGCACTCAACGCAGAATTTAAAAAAGGTAAACAATGCCATCAAGGCAACGGCGTGCCACTTGCGTCAACGCAGAACCATAATCCAAGCTTAAAGCAGGCATACTATTGTGCATTAACAGCCTAACCTTAAACCATGTTGGCTTCAAAGTCAATAAAGAGAGTAGCCAGAGGGGTATTGCACGTCAACAGTAGACATGAATAGACATGGTAATAGACATCCTACCATTTTATTAACTTTTGCAGATGGAAATACAATCAAATGACATGCTTATTGTCTGGAGGCCTTTTTTGCCTGTCACTTTGAGTATTTGAATAGTTTTTCTGTTCATTATGACAGCTCCCTGTGCAGTGAACAACAAAGCATCAGAATAAATTAGAACTACACTAAAAGGAATTGCTTGTTACTACTTTTCCCAGTGATGCACATTTACTGAAGCCTGCATGAAAAAAAGACACCCTTATTTTTTGACTGTCAGGGGATCTTGTGGGGGCCTGAGAAAAATGACTCTGTTTATCCTAAGCTTGACTGCCCTGAGATGCTATTCTCCATGGGAGAAGGCCTTGGCTCCTTGCATTTCCGAGGATGCATTTTTCCGGAAGTGTGTGAAATTCCTGCGCACTGTCTCAAGACTGTGAGAAACATTCTGTTCCGTTTCTCCTAAAAACCCAAAGGCCGATAGGCCTCCAGGCTCTCAGGCCACAGCTTTCCCCTCTTGTGCCCTCTAACCTACTGAACCGACTTGAGAGAACCAGAAAGAAAGTTGCACTGCAAACAAGTTACCTCTTGCCCAACAAATCTCCTAAATGTTGAACGACAGAAGTTGCTCAGCAGAACGGCAGCAGCTAGGAGTGTGCCAAGCCTGCTTCGCTTCTCGACAACTTCATTGTGATTTAATGAAACCGTAATAAGGCACTATTTCATTATTATGGCTCTTGCAGATTGCAGTTGGTCTGGGCTGATTTCAATTTCAAGCTCTCTGCGCTTTGAAATTCACCCCCAGAATCCGAAATGGTGGCTGGACAAGTAAAATCTCTGCATTAGAGAGAGAAAGAGGGATTCAATTTTTTTTTGCCCATTGTTTTATGGGAGGTAGGAGGCGTGCAAGTAATAATGAATGTGCCTCCCTCGTCGGAGTGTGCTCTTCTCAGCCCCCTTAGGAGTAACGCTTCAATCTTTTAATTAAATCTATTGCACGCTTTTTAAATCAGCGGGCTTAATTGGAAGATGCGGTGCAATAGAAATAAACATGGAAGCTGTCATCCGAGAGTGGAGGGGGTGCTTTTCTTCCCTGTTGAGAGATTTCTGGCACTTCTCATCCTCTGCTCAAGTGTCACTATCAAAGGGCATTTTCCTGTGAGCCTCCCCTTCTCCTCGACTTCTCAGAAGACAACCAGTCATTCAGCCCATTTTTCTCTGCTGAACCAGAGCTAATTATTTAAAAGTGAATGCTTATAAGAATAGATTTTTTTCTCATGATATAATACTGATGATATCATACTTTTTCACCCTTTGGAACCTATGGAAAATTTTACAAGAATGTCCAATACAAAATGTTTTTAGCCTTTATCTGTACTTACAAAAGAAGGATTCCATGCCTTTCTATTCAGTGAAGTTACCTGTGGCACTGTCTTTGAAGCCTTTCTCATTTCAAACTAGAAAAGCACTTGGAGAGCTCAGACCTCCGCCAAGGCATCATAGGGTCACTGACCCAATACAAATGCCAGACAGTGTTCCGGATCACCACCAGAATTTAATCATGTGTTTCTTGGCCCAATATACACGTTGTCCAAAAAATTTCATCCAAATCCGTGCAGTACTTTTCGAGTTATCTTGCTCACAGACAGACACAGACAAATGCTGGCGAAAACATTACTTCCTTGGCAGAGGTAATAATAATAGACTAAAGCCATTGCTGGTGCACAGATGCCTTCTTTTATGTATGTGGTGAAGTGCAGCCAAAGATGCCCAGTGTCAGTTGTATTACTCATTAGGTGGCAAGTAGCAATAGGTATTCTGGGGTCGGGAATCAACACGTGATATACGACCACCAGCTTTCGTTTCTCTGATGCGTTTTCCCCCTGCCATCACTTTTAGACCCTTAAATCTGTCCATGTCCAAGATGAGTTGGGCACTCTGCCTGCCAGGGTCAAGGATGAAAAGTTTGACCATTAAATCTCGCTGTCTCTCCTAACTGAGCCACGTCCAAAAGATTTATGTTTTTGTCATAACCGCTCATTTGCAATTTAAGTGCTCCCTTCAGTAAAATGTCAGAGAGCCTCATCACAGCCAGCGTTTTTCGCCAGCCTCTCCGTAGTCTGTCCGAAAGAGCCCTAAAAAGCTGCAGTATGTCGAGTCACATTGACATCTTCCTCAAGTCCACTCAGACAAATGCCTCAGAATTATGGCTCATTGTAACTGCAGGGACAGCATTTTTTCCCCCCAGTTTTTCAGCAGTCCCTTGTTTTGTCCACAGAGAAACAGGAAAGATGGAAAGCAGATCAGACATTAAGCCCACCCATCATGATGTTGTGCATGCTAGGCAAAGCAGTTGGAATATTATAGATTCGTCTGGCACACAGACGATCTGTGGAGGAATCTTTCCCATGGGGTGGTGTTTAGATAAGGCCACAGCTGTTGGTGAACTCTGTGTGTTAGCATGTGGCATGGAGTGCAGTTCTCACTAAAGCTTCTCTCTCCCCTCCGGTAAATACTCTATGTGCACATACATGCATTAGCATAGATATGCCTAATTAGGAGCGAGGTGAACGCGGTGTCATGTGTGTGAGACAAAGCAGTTTCTCCTCAGGCATAAACCCTGCTCCTTCCACCCCCGTTTCACGTTGCTAGGGTACACTGCTGTGTGTAGATATCCTCCTCCTGTCTTTCCTCTTCATTCAACACTCACTAAAGATCATTAATATTTTAGTCACAGTAGTCACCCCTTGTTCATTTTGAGTCGCGTTTATAGCAGCAAAGCCCTCCCATATCCATTGTTAATGTCCTTGCTCAACGTCCTCTATGTTAACTTAATATCATTTTTTCTGTGGCAGGACATTGATAGGAGCACAATGAAGGCCTGAATGTGCATACACTATTAATAAGGCATAAGACAGTGTTTCGGCTTTCAATATTTCATAAAACGGAGCAGGACGGGGGCATCTTTTTTTATTGTCTTGCAAATTGGCCTGATCCATCTTTACCGACTGCAGCGGCCCCGCTGTAAAGGATACGAGAGCGTTTTTGAATGAGAGCTTGTTGTTATTTCAGCCCAGCTGGAGCCATCTCCACCTTTTTAATGGCGCTCACTCTTTCCATCTCCCCCCATCTCCATCAAATGCACGGTAGCATAATTCATCTGAGGTCCTGTCATAGCAAACCCAGAGCCATACCTTAATTTCCCTCCGACCGAGCCCACGCAGGGTGCCATGCAGCAATGGCACGAGGCACAACATTCGAGGCTGTTATTTTTGCCACCAGCCAGAGCAAAGCTGGGGGAACATAATCGAGAATCGAGAGCACCCGCCAGAAGGGAAGCGCTCGGGGTGAAGAGATTAATTGTGTGAGCATCTCATCACTAACATGTCTCTTACTGGTCTGGGAAGGCAGTCCAGCCGTGGTTGTGAGCCACTGATTAAAGCCTTCTACCTCCTCAGCTGCTGTAACCCTGTCAGTTAAATGGCATATGTAAATTATGTATTCGTCCTGTTGGATAGCAGGCCTAGGTGCTCTATGTTTGAGGTCGTTATGAAAATGAGCGTCAACATTTGAAATAAGTTGTTTTGTTTATATGGCGTCACATTAATTTTTCTGCAGTCTGCAATTACCTCAAGGAAGGAAAAACCAGGATAACAGCTCCAGTTAAATTTAATAGGCATAATTAAAACGGTGCTAGCTTTTTGTAAATATCAACTTTTCACCTTCTGTAAAGAACCCTCTGGCTTAGACCTGCAAAGTAAATCAGGCACTCATCCAGCCTTCAATAAACAGCACTGGCATTTTGATTGGCTAAATGTAAACAGAGACTATGACTCAATCCCCTTGTCATTTTGAGTCAGATATGACAGTTTGTGTGTGTGTGCGTGTGCGTGTGCCCATTTCATGACTCTGTGAGAGGAATCACTCATCCATCCTTGTGTACATGCCGGAGAATGACAGTATGTCCCTGTAATGATGGCCCTCCACATCACTGTGGCAACAGGCTTTGACTTCCTCATTACCAGTCAACAAGATGCGCTATCAACGCCATGAAAGAGCATGCTAACTGCATATAAAAACCACACAGCAGCAATGGCCTGACCATCATCAGTATCAGCAGTAGCTGCATCTTTGGTTAGTTGGCGGGCTTGGTAGTTGACCTCAGAATGGATCACTTGTGGAGTCTACAAATGTCTACATAGTTAACATATGCTGTGTTGACACTCAGAGTCATAGGAACTTTGCATCGTTAGGAGCATGTGATTGACAAGAGTTGTTGACATGTGAGAGGAAAGTGACATCAGCAGGGCTGTTCTTCTGTTGAATCTGGAGTTGTTGCTGTTTTTTATTTCTTTTACTTCCAACCCGAAGCAAGTGGAAAACATTCGGTTGGTACAGAATAATAAATATCTCTGTCCTCTGTTCCCCCTCCTCCCAGAGGAAATCAGAAAGGGACGCATAACTTATTGATTCAGACTTTTCTTTCTCTGTGAGGTAAAATGCCATGGGGAAAGGTGGAGAAAAAAACTGCTTTCCTGTTTTGTCGTCTCTCAGCGGCCTTAAACATTCGCACGGCACATCTTTCCTCAGCCTCGCAAAACAATGTAGAGTCAGTTCACATTGTTATGCAAACAAAGTCGTGCTTTGTTCAGTCCTCTCTTTCTTACGGCAAATGACAGTCAATATGAGGGCTTAGTGGAGCACCGACAGGTGGTCTCTTCAGGTGTCTATTTTTCTGTGCTCGGCAGATAGAGGTTTATTTTCCACTTGATGAGATTTAAGGCAAAATCTAAGTATTCATTGTATTATTTAGCAGCTTAGCCTTTACACAGAAGATTGTGTCTTTCTGAGAATTAAGTGGAGACATTGATCGGGACGTCAACTGTTTTCGCTAATGCCTCTCTGGTTTGTCAAAGAAATGATTACCTCAGAAAAGTCGAGGTTGTCATTAAAATGTATTACTTGTGCATAATGTATTGGCTTACATGTTTACTTAGATGATTAATCAAATTGTGTTGAAGGAGTTATAAGAAATATTTGGAATGCTTTAAATCATACATTGATTTTTCCTCAGTGTTCATTTTGTCAGGCCAAGTAATGGATGTGGTAGCTTGTAAATTCAGCTCAATGGGAGGCATGTTTGCCTGGGAACTTTGCTAATTGATTACCAGGGACACAACACAACTGTTTGGATATTCTGAAGGCGTGCAGAGGGCCAAAGATGCCCTGCCTCCGCTGAATCTTTAACCACCCTCCGTTACCAGCCTTGTCTGCACCCCTTTCTGCTGTGTATGACCTTGGCCACCATTGGCCCAACTCTAGCTCTGACCTCTAATAGAAGGCCAGGCAGCCCAATGGAGAGATGAACTTTGACCTGCTGATTTGACACGTCAATCTAGTTTGTTATCTCTGTTATGCATGCATATAAAAATTGCTTGTGGAAAGACGTCTCCTACTGATGTAAACAGGAGATGACTCCGGAGTTATCTTGTATGGGGGAGATGCAGGTGTTGACCATGTATTTTCCATAAGGCTTCTTAGACTATCCATTCTCTTGAAAAAGAAGCAGCATTTCTTGAACAGCAGGAAGTCCTGACTAAAGTGCAGTTAAAGCCCTGTTGAGCAATTTTTGCAATATTAATGTGGGGGTCTCAGAGTTAAAGATGAGAATCATTATTAAACATTTGCCTATTCAGTGGGCTTTTAAAATTTATTGACGCTTAATCCACCATAGAGGGCTGGTAAAATAACTCTCCAGGGAAGGTACCGCTTTTTAATTTTTGTTTTTAAATTTACTTAAATACCTTGTGCTGTATGTCTCATGACTTTATTTTTATTATTTTTTAATCAGCCTTCAAGGATTCGAGAAAGATTCAGGTGTCCCTTTATTTTTAGCGTTGTGCTGGGGCGTGAGGTGGCTCTCAAGTTTCCGGTGGAACTCCTGAAATAAATGCCGTAGCCGCTACTGCACTCAGGTGGAGACGCAAGCCATTGATCAGGGGCTATTTTGGCGACATGACGTGGGCAACAGAGCCAGATCCTCTTTCAGTCCATATGTTTGTAGCATCCAAGGCAGACTGTTTATTATTGAATAATTTATGTGTTATGTAGGTTTTTCATTTCCTTTCGTGAGGTAGCTGGTACCATGGATAAAATTGCCCTTGGGTTTACAAAGTGGATATTAGTCCCCATGCATAGTTGGCCAAGGTCTAAAACTGTCAGACTGGTATACAAGCCCTAGGAACAAAGTTGTGGATATCAGTACAGACCATAATCAATTATATCTAGAATTACTGGACATAGATTAAGCCAGTGAATAGTTGAATTAGTGTTGTGTATTACATTATGTCTTTGTCAGTGTATTTATTTGTTTATTCTGGAAAAAAAATGACATGAAACGTTTTTTTATTGTCGACATTTGTTTTGCAAATTAGTCATCTACATGTAGACCTCTCAGAAGTCCCTTCCTCTAATAAAAGATCATAGTCAGATCGCAGGATTGCCCATGAATCTGCTCTAAAAGCTGATAATGGCCTTGTGTGGCCCCACTCATCCCTACCTGTCTGCACTTTGGCTCGGCATGGTTCACTTCTACGCGGTCAGTTTACGCTAAGAGAAATGTACAATGACACTTCCCACCCTCTCTCGAATCACTGATCGTTCTGTTCTGCTTTTTCACTCTGTCAATCGGATAAAACCACATTTCCTTTTTTTCCCCCTGTGTCCTCACTTAAAAACTCATTTAAATTTGCTGATGAGGCACTCTTTAGGTCTGTTTTTTATAGCCGTCCATGGAAGAGGCATTTCTCAGAAAAAAAGGCTATCTTAGGCAACATTAACTCCAATTAATTACCCCACTTAATGGCATGCAGGAGTGTGCATGCTGTGTTCTTGAAAAGGAAGTTGGGTTGTGTGTGTCTGTGTGTGTGTGTGTGTGTGTGTGTGTCTGTGTGTGTGTGTGTTGGTGCAAGGCTAGATCGATGCTCTTTGCTCGGACAGTGGTCTGAGGAAGAACTTGTAATCAAGCCTGCACATCGCCGTGAGTGGGCTCCACTCTGAGGTAATAAGCTCTGTCTGACATGTTGCCTCCCATTTAACGGCCACTTCATCAAAGATTTATTTAACCGTAGAGAGGGCGGCTTCAAGGTCAAGAAGCAGGCTGCATTGAGCATTAAGAGTCAACACACCACACACAGCGGCAATACCAAACACATTTACAATGCTCAGCACAGGAAGGAAGGAGGTGTGTGGGTGGGGAGAGAGAAAAGTTCATCCTTTAAATTGCAAAGTTTATCATTATTATTTTTTTTCAGTTTTCATATTCCTTTGGCTCTTCATCTCCAAAGAATATTCCCCCTCAGTAAGCCAGTGCGACACTTCACATCAGGAATCCGAGCACAGTCGCCTCTCCCTCCCATACCTTTTGCATTGTAAGGAGGGTCTCACATGAATGATGCAAAGAGATAGACTATTGATTCAGGTGACGCGCGTTCTTTTAGGGAACGTTTTCCAATTTCCCCTGGCTAATTCTGCACTGAGGGACGTGGGTCATTTTTTTGAGAGTTTTTTTTCCCTCTCCAATTCCCGCTTTTTATTGCTGTTCTGATTAGCTCTGCCTCAGTAATAGATTTCCACAGACATTTGTGTGCTTGCGACAGACAGGAACTCAGGTGTGTGTGTGTGTGTGTGTGTGTGTGTGTGTGTGCTGGTGTGTGCTTCTTTGAGAAAGCAGATATTAGTGTGCAAGGCTTGTCTCTTGGCTCCCTCGTCTCTGCGGCTTCGGCTTTGGCCCGGACCTTTGAGACCTGCGAGGGGAAGAGAGGCATTGAATGCGGGGCTGCGTGTGGTGCAGGCTCAGCCGGGATCAGGCTTTAAAGCCACTGGTCCCTAGTGAGAGCTTCTTTTCTAGCAGCACACAGAGCTAATTGCCATAGGAGCAGATATCATATGCCCTTGGTGTGTGTGTGTGTGTGTGTGTGTGTGTGGAGTGTATGCTGTGCGGAAGCTGTGTGTTTTTTTAGAATGGTATTGGGGATCACAGTGCCCCCCAGTGGGAATGTTTGTATGTGGGTTGTTAATTTGTGAGGGTTAGCGTAGTGTCTGCGTACGCAAAGACTGCTGGTGAAAACAAAAAGACCTTAGTCTTCTGCCTTCTGTAGAATTTTTCCCTAACAAGAGTTTTTGACTTTTTTTCATTTCCTCATTTTGACTACATTCTAACATATCATGTGCATTCTGATATATCATGTATGAATCAGATCTAATATATGATTTGTTCATGAGTTAGTTAAGTTAGGGCTTAGATAAGGAAATGGCAGGCTGTTGAGGCTGCCAGACACATTTAACTCATCACAGGAGGAGTATGGGGCATCGCTGAGCTGTGATGGATGCTTGGCGCCCTTTGTACAAATTGGCTCAAGTGTTTGCCAATCCCGGACCACCTCTCACCTATTTGCTCTCTAAGCCGTTCACAAAGCACTGGTTGGCGTCAATGCCCACACCCCCACCCCCACCTCCACCTCCCCTAATACCCGTGCCCAGAATGGTGCCCATGCCAGCTTACTCGCCCTTCACCCATGTCATTGAAGGAGCTGTTTTTTTATTTGAAGGAATAGCATGGAGAGAGACGGGCAGCAGGAATAGAATGAGGAAAGAGTGAGCGAACTATAAAAGAGCAAGAGTAGAGCAATGAGGTGAGAGAGAGGCGGAGGGGGAAGAGAGAGAGAGAGAGAGAGAGAGAATAAATGTGTGTGTGTGTGTGTGTGTGTGTGTGTGTGTGTGTTAATGATTAGAGGAAGTTGGCTGTGAGTAGGCTGCTCTGTATAACGGCCCCAGCTTACCTCGCCGTATTATTCCCCTCCTAACAAACGGGCCTTTTTTTTGGATTAGTGTCTGCTCATTCATCCAACCAGATGAGTTCGCCCTGCTACAAAGCAGCGCGAACACCGTCGGGGGGTTTTGCCAAACGTCGGCTCCTTTCAATCCACCCCCACCGCCCCATTATTAATTCCCCTTCCTGTTCTCCTTAGAGCAGATTTTCTGCACCTTTGCTTTCTCCCTTTCAACCAGATCCAGCACAGGTCTACCCCCACCACACACACACACACACACACACACACACACACACACACACACACACACACACACACACACACACACACACACACAGACACAGACACAGCCACCAGCAACACCATCACCATCACCACACACACACATATCCCTCACCAACCACCCTCCGCTCCCGCCCAGATCAGCTAAGTCTCCTCTTATACCCTGCATGAGGAGGATAAACCTCTTATTGCAGGGAAAAGCATAATCCCTTTTAGCATGGCCAAGTTGCAGCTATATTACAGGCTGGTGGGGGAGTGTCGTTTGTGTACTGTGCTGTGATTATGATTATGGTTGGGGACAGTGGGCGAGACACCCACGAAAGCGCTGGAGACGCACAAAGTGTGTGTGTGTTTATTTGTGTGCTTTGGATCTGTGTGTGTGTGTGTGTTTGTTTGTGTTTGTGTTTGTGAGTTCATACGTGAGAAAGTAACAGACGCAGGGAGAGATTGGTGAGTGTGTAAATAGGAGCACAGAATATCCAGTTGCTTCTCTCTCTCTCTCACACACACACACACACACACACACACACGCACACATATATACACCAGCACACCCCCTGGCCTAATCGGCCTAATCTCTTGAGCCAGGTGGAGGTTTGGCCTGTCTTTTGTGTCACACCACTAAAGCCTGTCAGTCCCAAACAAGAATTCGTCTCGGGTGATTTTTAACGCCGTGCTCTAATGTCACTGGCCCACTCATCTCCTTCCCTCACTAACCCCTGCTGGCATCTGGAGAAGTAACCAGGTGTTTGCCAATCCAAACTCTTAAAAAAAAAGCATCAAAAATTTCCACTCAAATGTAATAGGAATTCAGATACTTCTGTTTGTGGATATCTGTATATTATGTGCAATTATTCACAAATGTTTCTCTTGTCTGTGTGGGAGTGTGCTGTAGTCTATGTGCCACTAACAAAGTTCACAAAGGCAAATTTGGATTCAAGTGTCTCAGAAATTGTAACAATAGAAATAGTTTTTGGTTATTCTAAACCCTTCATGAAGGCTTTAATTTTTCTTGGGCCCCACAGGGGTTTGTAACATGTTTCTGGTGCTGCCATCTGATATTTGTGTTGAGTGTTACCCGGTTTGTAGGTGGGGCTGGTGTCATTTGTCTGTCGGTGGCTGATCCGGAGTCGTCCTCCGTTCTGACAGCTCATTGATTACGGGTTGTGGCACTGGCGGTTGTCGTTCGATTGGGCGGCTGATGAATCCTCCAAGCGCTGAGATTTTAGCCCTGTGCGCTCTCATCTGTCTTCATCTCTCCCGCCGTCATTCATGCGGTTGCCATGAGAACGTCCAGATGCCTGCTTGTGGGGACCCGTCTTTCCCACCAGCTTGCTGTTGCTGTCTTCCTCTCCTCTTTACTTCCCTCCTCTCCTCTTTACTTCCCTCCTTTTTCTCTCATTGGCTTTCCTGTCTTCTACTCTCCTCATTTCTCCTCTTCTCACCTCTCACTATTTGTCCTCTCATCTTTTCTTCGTCTCCCTCCTTCTCTTTTTTCCTCTCCACTTCAGTTTCGTTCCCCATCCTCTGTTCTTTTTTCTACTTTTTCTAGTTTTCTCCATTTCACCATTCTTTGACCCTCTCCTATTCATCACTGCTTTGTCGTATCTCTCCTCCCCTCCTCTCTACTCCTCTCCTCTCCTCTCCCCTCCTCTCCTCTCTCCTCTCCTCTACTTTTCCCTCTCCTCTACTCCACTTTCCTCTCTCTTCTCTTTTTCTTCACCGATTCTTTATTTTCCCCTCCTCTCTACTTTCTCCCCTCCTCTCTTCCCTTTTTCTGTTCCTGTCCTCTATTTACCATTTTCTCTCTTCCCTACTTTCTCTTCTCCTCTCCTCTTCTCTCTTTTCTCCTCTCCTGTCCTTCATTTTCCTATCCTCTCCACTCCTCTAATATCCTCCACTTTCCACTCTCCTCTAATTTCTCCTCTCTCCTTTCTTGTCTCTGCCCATCTCGTGCAGCCTGGCCCTAGTGCCAAGAATAACAGACGGATGCTCTGATGGAGGTAACAAGGCTGCTGACACTTCTCCCAGTGACAGATCAGGCTTGTGGTGAACAGGCCAGAGAGCTTGACTCTCTCAAACAGGGCCTCCTCCTTTTTCACCTTTCTCTTCACTCTTTTTTTTGATCACCCCTTTTGTCCTTTGTCGTCTCTCTTACAGTCTCTGTCCTGTTATCTGTGTGTTTTTTAGTCTTTCTTCTTTTTCCATTTAGTGATTGTGTTCTCTCATACTCTTATTTTTTCCGCTTTCATTTTTTCCATCTGCTGTTTTTTTTTATCAGTCTACCTTGGCTCCTTTCTCTCTCTATCTCTCTCTCTGTCTCTTTCTCTCTCTCTCACTGATGTTTTTCTCCAGTCCCTCTGATGGGAAGGAAAGTGATTCATCTTCTCATGCTATCTGTTGCCCTTGGTGGCCATTATCATCTGCCTGTAATTGCTTAGTTTTACACATGGCTGAGCGGCCTGCGAGAGACATGGTAGGCAGGGGCTGGGCTGTGGTGGGCAGAAAGAGGGGAACACACACACACACACACACACACAGACAGACACATATATATAGGACAAATAATGAGTTTGCTTATGGGGTTACCCCTGTCAGCAAAAGTCTGGAAGTGATGATGATGATGAGTGATCAGAAGAGCAGGAGGAAGAGGAGTGGCAGTATGTGAACCCTGGTTCACCTTGAGACTGTTCATGCTTGAGTTAGTTGTTTAGAGAAGCAAGCATGGGTTTTTAAGACTTGACCTATTAGAGCAGCCGAGGCCTGCGTAATAATGCAACTTGGCTTACTTTTTCGCTTACTCGCTGTTCATATGTTTGTCAATCTGTGGCAAGCTTACGTGAAGTTAAATGAACTCGGAGATGGTTTCCAGGTTGATGATTAAGTAAGTGGCACTGTGTATTTTCAAACAAACATTTTGGCACAGTCAGCAGTGACAGAGCTTTTGTGGAAGCCAGCTCTCATTATCTCATCTCATCAAGAGGGAGCATCGATGGCACTGCCCACTCTTCCCCAGAGACTGTGTATTGTTAGTGACGAGCTTTGGGCTCCCTGATACACAACAAGGGAGTCGATGGCTGTGTTGTTGCGGGACAAGTGTATGTTCCTCCTGATGCAGCAACCTCTTGCTCTCCCCACCACAGGGGGAGTGGGAAACGTATCGCGTATCGCGTACCTTTGTATGTCTTTTACATGTGAAGAAATTGACAAATAAAGCTAGAAATACTACAAATACAAATGTGGTTCGGAGGTTTTTTCCGCTGTGTAACCTCTTCAACAAGAGGTGCTTGATAAGCCTTGGGTCGGAGCCCGCCAGTGCACACACGGGCACACAGTGGCAAACGAGTACATTTGTCTTCATGTAATGGCCATCTGTTTCCTCGCAACACTCTCCTGAACCAGCGGCTGGAGCGTGGAGGGGAAAAGGAAAGCAATGTTTGCCCAGCCTGCGAGGTGTTTATGCAGGACACTGGCCAAGGCTACCTGCCTCAGCTGTCTCATGGAATGTCGGTCCACCTGTCAGGCCGTTAAGTGCTGGCGCTGGGAGGACGAAACGGTTTTGAAGGGCTGCTTGTTATTTAAATTATCAGATTTTGCTGGCTAAGCAGTCTTGTCTTGACCTGCTGTGTTTTTGGGATGCGAAGCATGCTGTGCAACTTTCATAGCAGATGCCATGCGGCAAAGACTGCCTTTCTTTGATGTATAAATGTAAAAAAAAGAGAGACAACATTCAGGAATCAATGGATCTGCCTGCTTCTTTGTGTAACTGAGTGTGACTCGTCCCAGTGCCAAGTGGCGGCACAACCCAGAACTCTCCCATTTGGAGTTGCTGATCCTTAACTGGAGGTCCAGGGTTTGTCTAAATTGCGCTCCTTGCGAAGCAATCATCTGGCTTTCAGCCCCAGTCAGAGGTTCCATCCATCTTCTCTTACTACCATGTTTTTTCCTGAAGAATGCACTTCGGGCACGACGGCCTCTTGCCACCCCCCTATTCTTGTGTCGGTGTGGCGCAAGGTTTCTCACTCACCTGGTACGTAACAACGAAAGCTTAAGTTTGTTTGATTGGACTGTGCAAGGCCCAGTGGGTCAGTATTTAAGTCGGTTACATTTTGTGTCAGTGTTGGAAGGCAAATGTTACCTAACACAGATAGAAGAGAACAGGGCTGTTTATCCCTTTGTCTCAAAAAAAACATCCCTTACCAAGAAATACTTCAATTTATATCTAATAATCCTCTCAGCAAAGCAATTGGGTAAATAGCTTGTCTGGTATGATATTGTGCGAGTCTGTCTGCCTGCCTGTCTGCCTGTGGGTTTGAAGATCTGGACCTATTGTCTGAACTGTTGGATGCCCACATTCTTCTTTTTCCTATAATTGCTGTGCCCCACACTTGAGAGGTGAGATGCTCTTATTTCAGCGGGAGAGCTGTCAGGAAGCCAGTGAGTTAGCTTCAGCACCACCACCACCACACATGCTCCATTCCTTTTTTATGATCCCTTTGCCTCCTCAACACTGAATCGCGTGGGGGAGCTGTCATAAACCAGACACAGTGGATAGACAGATAGACAGGCTACTGCAAGAGGCGAGAAGATTGAGAGAACAGCATTAATTTGGTATTACCGGTACTCTGCACTAATGGCCACAGGGCCAGAGAGAATCTTCTGGAAATCGGAGAATCGCTCTCTGTGGTAGTAATACTGGCTGTATATGATTTGCAAGCTAACTTCCTTCCCAATCAAAATTTATTGTAATTATATTACAGTTATGACCGTGGGGGCAAGACAGGATCAAAATGCGTGAAATTGCCTGGGATGCAGTTGGTCCCCTGAAATGTGTTTTCAAAAGAAAACGGGGGGAAAGCCTTACTTGCAGTGAAAATACTGCAAATGAAATGCAAATAAAAATTCTCAGCTAAACAAAGTCTTGACAGTAAACTTTTCCATGTTTTATTTTTATTGCTGTGATCTGCTGCAAATGTCCTTCGTGTTGTTCCGGAAGTTAATGAAGTCCTTCCTCTTTCAGAGGCCCTTAGGCACTTGTGGTCCTTTGGCCTCTGAGATGAACCCTGCTGCCTTTAATGATGTTCCAGAGTCACTGGGGATGATCTGGCTGTCCAGACGTAGGTCAGGGTCGTGGCGCAGAAGGAGTGCCCTCTCCTGGGGAGAGACTCTGGGTCCTGCCCCTTTTGCAGAGCTCCAGCCCTGAGGCCCTCTGTTAGGCCAGCAGCAAGCCCTCCATGTTCTGCTCTGCAGCCCTGCTAATTAAGATACGCTACTTCAGTGGCCTGCAACAGCAGGAGGAAATATAGCAGACGACCACAAAATAATTACTGCAATAATGCAGCAGTTCTCACACTTACACACTGCAAAGAGATTTTTCAATCCTTATCTTAGAAAACAGGAATGTTTCTGTGCATTGTTGCATTTGAATGTGTTCTCCAGCCTTAAATAGGCTGTGGTGTTTATGAAACAAGTGGAAAAAGAATGTAACAAAAATGACAATGGCTGTATGTTTATGAAGGGGAAAATTGTCTTGGCTCCACACAGGAGTTTTGGTGCATTCAGCGACCTCACTGAGGTGTTTGCGGTCGTCTCTCTGCAGCACATTACTTTATGCTACTTTATCTGTTGTTGATGGCGGCGCTGTCAGCTCCTCTCCACAGGTCTCCTAATTCACTCATCTTTTTGCACAAGGATGGAATTGGGACAGGCCTGCCTGCCATTGTCACCTGGGGCTAGGTGGAGGCAACTCACTTAAACAGGGGAGAAAGCAGCACGAGATAAACTCAGACGTGCCAAGTACATCTATAATCGCACACACACCAACACTCATACACTTAGTATTCCCCTCACAAACACATGCATTTCCATATGTACATGCTCCCACACACACACACACACACGATACACATACTGTACATACTCTCACACATGTAAACACTCGTAGTTCCTCACACACAAACATACACAAGCAAACACATACACACTTAACTCTAGTTATTTCAGCTGCAGGGTTTGTCAAGAAATGAAGCCCTACATGACAGGGGGGAGATGTTTAAAAAGCAACATTGCCAAGAGAAAAAAAAACACATAATTCTTGCGTTTTTGATGTTTCTGAATTGATATTCTGGGTGCCTCCCAAAGCCTTTGAAGATGATAGGAGTCCCCAGATTTCATCGACTCCTCTTCCTCCTCCTCCACCTTCTTTCTCTCCCTCTTCCCCTCTTTTCTCCTTGGCCCCATGCCTTGGTTGAGGGGAGCCAGGTCGAGGGCACGCGTGTTAACACCGCCACTCAGACTTCACTCAGTGTTGAACCGAGTTAAGTTGACTTGACTTGAGTTAAGCAGAGCAGTGCAGTGCTGTGTGTTGTTTTGTTTTGTTTTGTTTTGTTTTGTTTTGTGTACCCTTCGTTTTGGTCGTTCTCTCTCTACTACACTTGAGCTGCTGCCAAGCAGCGTGCTAGTTTGATGTGTGGCTTGTCTATCAGAGGCAGGGCGTTCTCTG
>PYXC01002733.1:957500-982500 GCA_015244755.2 Tenualosa ilisha | reverse complement strand
TTTTGTTTACAATGCATGTATCGCTGTCATCACTGGGCAATGGGGAGTCTTTTTTGTAGTCCAGTTTACGCGTACGAAAGTGCTCGGTAGCGCACTCAAGACAGCGTGCGCTGAGGCCAAACTGGGCTGTTGACATTTCACCCCAGAACGGCCACACGCCTTTGTCCACGTCACAACCTGTTGTGGCATGGCTGCTGTTTACCGCTGGCCACTGGTAGGATTGTTTGTTTGTTTGTTTGCTTGCTTGCTTCCCAGCGTTCGTGTTAGTAACATCTACCCATCCTCCACCCACCCACAACCACCCCCCGCTCCTGCCCGGCACTGTCTGCTGGGGCCACGAGCTGTAAGGGTGTGATGGAAAGTCACGCCTTAAGACGCCTGCCTGGGTGCACAAAGGCTCCTCTGTCTGGGCAAAACAAATCAGACCCACAGTGGCCAAGCCGGGGCCACGGCGATGGATGGATGGATGGATGGATGGTTGTTTGGCTTTCAGCGGCACAGCGTGTCTCAGCAGTGAGAGAAAGAGTGAAATGAAGGGAAAGAGAGAGGAGGAGAGACGTGCCTCTCATGCCTATGTGCCAACAGCCACCCAGCTGACTCTGTCTTTCTCTCTTTTCGCCTCTTGTTCTCTCCTTTCTTTCTCCTTCGCTGGGCCCTCTTGTGTCCTCCTACAGCTCTCAGCTCAGGGACTGGAACACCCTCCCTGCACGCTGATCATCAAAGACACTGAGGGAGAAAGAATGTAGAGATAAAATGTGGAGAGGTAAGAGCGAGAGCAAGCCAGAGAGAGGGAAAAAAGGAAGAAAGGCAGCAAAAGACAGTCAGAGAAGTACAAAGGCTCAGCTGTAATTTTCTCATGCATGCTCGTTAAGTAAAAAAGCCCTGAATCGTGGGCTTCGGATTTTTTTTCTTCCCTGCCCCTTTCTGATGTAAAAGCATTAAGTGGGTCTCCTCTCCATCTCTCTGCCTCCGTCTCCATCTCCCGCTTCCCGCCTCAATTACCGTGGGAGTGAAGGGGGCCCTTTTTTGTCAGAGCCACGTAGCTGCACTCGGGGTTAATCAGACAGAGAGAGGCAGTCAGTCAGCGCTGAACATGCCTGTGACTTGACTGACAGGTAGTGGGATCATGCTGGTGAAGGACGACACCATAACGCGATAGGTGTGTGTGTGTGTGTGAGGAGAGCTACAGTGTCAGGTATTCAGAGGCCTCTCAAAGAGGTTTTGAGAAAGCTGATGGAATGTTTTTTTTTTTTTTTTTTTTTTTTTTAATTCTCATTCTGCTGCATCTCTGAATATGTTTTTTTTTCCTTAATTTTTAGTGTCTCTTGGTTTCGGTTCATATTTTTGCTCATTGTTTCCGCTTCCTTTATATGGTTTGTCTCACAACCCCTATGATGTGGCCCCATTGGCTGTAAGTGTTCAGCTTGAGCGATTCTTCTAAATGAAGAATTACCGTTCTCCACCAAAGCTACATATCGGTGGTTTTTAAGAGATAAGGGAAGGGGAGAGAAAGAGGGAGTGAGAGCAAGAGGAGAGAAACGCCATTAATTAATCAGCTTTTTTTTGTTAAGCTTTATCTGATAGATGGCAGAGAGTAGCAAAAAGCCTCTGCTCTTCCACAGTTTGTTCCCAGCCACCACAGAGTCAGCTGTCTTGGGAGCGTGAAGATTATCACCAGAAGCCTGATCTGATTCACATAAACTCACCCTGCCGTTTCTGCCCCTACCACAGCGTACAGAATTGGGAGTTGGCGGGACGTGAGGTCCTGGCCATGGTTAATAGCCGTCCAGTCATGTACCGGTGAGCCAGTGGCTGGCCTCTGCACCCTGCTGATAGCAAAGCCTCAGACATTTGTACTGGGCTCCGATAAGAATCGCAGGCCGACGCGTACAAATGTGTTTTGCTTCACTCGGCTGATCCGATGGTCCTGCCGCATCCCAGGTGCAAACTGTGCGCTCAGATCAGCCATGACCGGACAGAAGGTGATACCGCAGAGAGAGACGATGATGTTTGCTAAGGGCTGCTAAGCCCAGCTCTTTCCGTGCTGGAATGGGGCCGTCGTCAATGCTCGTCTGGCATCGTCTGTGCTCGCTGCTGCACTTGACGCAGTGCATAAGCATTGCATGACATAAAGAAAGAATGTATGCAAAAGCAGTAAGGCCGACACATTTCTTGCAGTCTCTGAGAAATGAGGTGGTCTGTGTCCCTGTCTGAAGGACTCTTGTGAACAGAAAGTGAACAAATATGGGGCCAGACCAGGGAACGCAGAACGCCCATTCCAAGGCCTTGTTCCTTTGAGCTCCTACTGTTGAAGCTCATAGCACTGGGAACAGGTTATCAGCTGTTCCTGTCCGCCCTGGAGTTTCTGCCTTTCAGAGTGGACACTACCAGCCCTGACACACTCATACACACACCACACACACACACACACACACACACATACACAATCTTCCCTCCCTCCCTGGCGTTTTTGCACAACTCCAGAAGGCACAGCTGTGGAGGTGCCTTCTCCCACCTCTCTGCGACGAGAGCTCCACGTTGGAGGCTAATGTCCCCAAATGAAGACTAATGAGGACTGAGGGTGCACTCTCAGTCTCCTCTTCAGCTCTCCAGCACTGCTGTTTACTGTAAATGAGCCACCTCTGCAGTTTTGGGGTTGGGTATGGGGTACATTAAATGAGTCCCGGACTCCACTCGCCTCTATCTTTTTTGGCAGGCTCAGGTCGTTTTTCGAAATCCTTCCAATCTCCAATCCCCCTCACCCCCCCCCCTCCTCTCCACCACTCCTCCTCCTCTTCTTCTCCACTCATCCCTGTTCGTCCACCTGGCTCTCTTCTCCTCTACTCCTCCACTCCGCTCCTTATGTAATGTATGGTTGTTGTCTGCATGGATTATGTAGGCAGTGTGCCTTCCTCCTCTTCTTCTTCTCTACCCAGAATGAGTTTGTATGCGTGCGTGAGTGTGTGTGGATGTATGGTCTTTGTTCTTCCTGTGTGTGTGTGTGTGTGTGTGTGTGTGTGTATGTATGTTGCCTGTCCTGTTTTCCTTGCTGTGTAGTAATGTAAGTTAATGCATGGCATGCTCTCCTCCTGTCTTTGTGATCCGCGACTCTCCTCCAGGAGCGGCAATGAAGAGAAACTCATGGCACTGCTCACGCCCCTCAACGTCAACTGCCACGCCAGCGATGGCCGCAAGGTGAGGAAACACACACATACACACACACACACACACACACACACACACAACACACACACAGAACTGAAAGCTGGCAGGCCCTCGTCCTGTCTGGGCTCTTCCGTTTTCTCCCATCCTTTTCATCCCTGCATTGGACTCCAGCAGCCCAAGGTGAACCTTGTACTTTCACACAGAGTGAGACTTTCACACATACTCACTCACACACACACACACATACTCACACACACTCACTCACACACTCACACTCTCACACTGAGCTTTCTGTAACCCTGTGTTCTCAGTGATTTCTGTTATTGCACCTCAAAGCACACTTGTGCAAGGACACCAATTGCTGCAGGACATAAAGTCATGTGGGTTACCATGAGCCCAGCAACAGACTGAACCGCAGATTTACTGATGTGAGAATAGCAGGGCATGCAAGAGGAACAGCAAATAAAGATGAAGAGAGATGAATCAGAGGACTTTTTCTTAAGCCCATGCTTCTGGGGTTCCTGTGTGAAGGACACATGGTCACATGGTGTTTACTTGCAAGATTTACTTTTACATGTACATTTACATTTATGCATTTCGCATATGCTTTTATGCAAAGTGACTTACATTTGTCAACTATCAATTATCAGGGCCTGTCTCTCCTAGAGCAACTTAGAGTTAACTTTGCTCAAGGGCACAACAGTGGCAGCCAGGATTCAAACCCTCAGTTTCCAGGCTACTAGCATGCTAGCCAGGTTTCTTAACCGGCTTCCAGTTGTGGTGGTGCTCTGTGTGTGAGTGTGTGTGTGTGTGTGTGTTCGTTCTGCCTTGTTGGGAGGAATCGTTTAGCATTAAAATGGTGAATATTTTAAAATGTGGAGCCTGTTTGCAGCCTTATAAATGAAAAATGCAAAAAAGTTAGCCAGAGAGATTAGTTTTGATGCTGCAGTGTCTGGACCTGCAAGCTCTTATCTCTCTCTCAAAGCAAAACGTTGTGCATATGCATTATGTGACTGCACACACACACACACACACACACACACACACACAAACACACACACACACACACACACACACACACACACACACACACAGTCGTGTCCAATCCCCCATGAAGAAAGAATCCTTCCCTATGAAATGTCTTAAATCCCCCCTCCACAGGACTTTGCCCCGTTCTGATGAATACATCAGTGAAATATAGTAGCCGCCATTTTTTTTTTCTCCATCACTTCATCCTATCCATCCATCCATCCATCCATCCCATCCAGTTAATCCCTGAGCCTGCAGCAAATTATGACTCCTCTGGATATCTTTATTACCAATTTAGGCTGTAATACACTGAAATCTGACACTCTCTCCACCAAGGGACTGATTCCTATTTGACGTCAACACCACTCAGGCCCCTGAGGATTCCATACAGAGAGAGAGAGAGTGAGCGATATATACATTAAGCAGCTTTTGGGGGAAGGGGGTTTAAAAAAAAAAAAAAAAAAGGGATTGATGTGTCAACTTAAAAAGGGTGTTGTTTGCTAAAGCCTGGGAAGAGGGGCTTACAGCAGGTGACAGTGTGTAGGCTCAGAAGAGAAGCATCTTAGATTGGCTCCTATCGATCCAACCAAGTGTCTTCTCTTAGCCTTTATAGCTCTGTGTGTGTGTGTGTGTGTGTGTGTGTGTGTGTGTGTGTGTGTGTGCGCGCGTTTTTGCACCCAGAAAGGATGGTGAAATGGCTATCTGTACTAGGTCACCACGCTGTTTACCAGGGCTAGCTCTGATTAATGAGAAGGGCTGGACAAATGCCTAATGAATAAGCACCAGAGGGCATTTAGAGTCAAAGGATTTGTTCTCTTTTAGTTTGCTGTGGATTGCTTTGGTGTATGACAGATCTTTTTGTGGTGATTTTTCTTTTGACATGCATCATAAATATAAAAAGTTAGATGTGTTATTTTAGTTATTTATTTAGTTATTTATGTGTTATAACTGTAAAATAGATTAGTTAATGACTAGCATGCTATGTACGCATGAATTTAAATGGTCATTGTTTTGTATTGTTACTTTTGGACATCTTGACTTGACAGCACAACATTAAAAACCTCATACGGTGAGACAGTTGGAGTTGCCGTAATGATTGTTGTGCTTGGCTGCTGATTCTCTTCCTTGCTGCCTACGTCCAATCCCCACTCTGCGTTCCTCTTCACAGCTCATCCCGTGCATCGCTGTGCAGCCTAACTGCAAGCGGCTTTGCAGTTGATTTTAATTGAGCTTCATGAGGGACACGATGATGACGACGGCAATCATAATCAGCGCACCGTGACGCTAGTCCCCACCAGAGAAGGCTGTCGTACACATCACATCCTCATCAACACCCCAACTCGTTAATCTACCCCTCCTTTTGCATTTACTAGGAATCTTTTTCCAACTCCAATGTCCCACTCTGCTGAGGAGCCTAGCATGACTAGCATGAATTTTTATTTGGTTTTGTGTTTACACCAAAGTCAAGGGAATCATTAGATTCAAGGAAGTCTAAAGTGCAGTGTGTGTTTGAGTGTGAGAAAAATTTTGAAACAGAAATAGAAAGTTCAGCATAGTTTACATGTCTACATTGTGAAAAGTCTCTTGGTGGAAGGTGTTCCTTTATAAAGGCCTTGTGGTCTATCTCTGCATTGACTTGCAGTGCAGTTCAGCCCTCACTGGCTTGTCAGTGTGACACCCCACATTACAGACTCACACTGACACGGGGGGACTGGAGGAGGGGCCCAGCCATAACCCTGATGCCCTCCTCAGACTCAGAGCTGCCACTCTGGCTTGCTTTGGCCAAGAGCTCCGTCATTAGAGGCAGACTTCACCCGGGGGACGAGTCTGACACGCCGGAGCATCCCAGGCCAGATGCCAGCACCTCAGCTGGTCTGATCCAGTAGTCTGCACCCCACCCCCACCCCCTTTGCACTGTCTCCAGTCAATCAGCTGAGAGGAGATCAAAAGTATGTATGTTGGATGACGGTATGTGTGGATGTTTATGGTTTTTAATGGTCACAGTTTAAATCTGTAGGTTTTGCAAAGTCCTCAGTTTCATATGGCCATGTGATGGAAAAGATAAACAGCTGTGATCTTCACTCACCTCTTTCCTTGTTGTTCTGTGTAACTAAGCAATACCTTGTAAAAAGCTTGTAACTATATGGGCCCAATGACATAATACCAAATCGGCTACCTGTATTTTTGGCAATTGCAGCGGTGCACTTAAAGGTTGCAGTGCAAATTTGATGGCAGTTGCATTCTCTGGGGTAATTCATTATCTGAATTTGACCCGTTTTAACCTTTTGACCTGGGAAATTAAGGCTTCAGTTTGTTTGCTTTCTTTGTTTAGGCTAGCATAGATGCTGCAAATGATTCCCTGATTTCACTGCTGTACAATTCATCCATCACTGAAGAGCCTGAATAGCTAAAGATTCTAGATGCTCTTGCTAGTCAACTTGTGTTCCTGCCAAGATCTCACTCCAGACCCCTAGGTAACAGAGACATTTTTTTTTCGAGAACTTGTAGAAAGCCCCACTCACCATAATAAAGCAAAAAAAGCGACAGTGTTTTTACCCCAGTCATTAAGAGCTCGTCACCCTTGCATGGCCCTCTCAGTGGAAGTCAGTATGGCACCCATAGTCTCACTGATTGGCTAAAGGACGATGACAACTTTAGAACTTGGTGTCTCGATCATGGACCCTAATGCTGGTTTGCCAAGCCCTCAGCTTCTAAGCTAAGTGCAGTTTAAACTGTGAGGAAGGAAATGGGATGTCCTTTGTCTGATCTTGGCTTTCTTGCATACACACACACATACACTCTCTCTCTCTCGCTCGCTCGCTCGCTCTCTCTCTCTCTCACACACACTCACACTCACACACACACAGTCAGTCACTCTGTTTAGATGAATACAAATTCTCTGTTTTGTCTCATTAGTGAAGGAGGATGGGGAATGTGGTGTGGGTTATGTTATTGCAGGAGACTCCCCGAGAACTCCTTGTTATTGTGTCTCTCTTCGTTGTCATGAGGGCTGATTTTGGGCTATTTTCAGCCCTTTCGTGATACGCAGTATCGTTGTGTGCCGCGTAATTGCAGCTGTGTGTGTTTACCCCACAGCTGTGTCTTAGTCTGGGTAATTGCGTTTTTTAGATCTCTCAGCGGAAGACAACCTACCTGGCCTCTCACAGGGCAGTGTGCTGTGGTTGACATTTTCTGTGTGTGTGTGTGTGTGTGTGTGTGTGTGTGTGTGTGTGTGTACATACACATTTGTAGGCTAGGGGAGTCGCTGCATCTTTATTGAATAGTCCATTCCGAGCCCATTTATGCCATGTCCAAAGCCTGATAACACGGGGACTGCGGGAGCCATAAAATAAGAGCCTGGAGAAGCGACGACTAAGCAATTGGGTTTCGCTCCAGTGTGTATATCAACTCTGGCCGGCTGAAGACTCTTCTCGTCCGCTCCTTTTGCCTCTTCATCTCACCCGTCTCCCAATCTGATTAGGAAATAGTGGCCAGTAAATGGCCTGTACCGTGCACTGCGTGCAGAAATATTGTAAATCCTTCAGTGCCTAGTTTCCTTTGCCTCTGTCTTCTAGTCTGACCATATAACAAGCCCATCAGTACCCATGTCAGCCTTACTTGTTGAGAGAGAGAAAGTGCACAAACGAGAGAGAGACAGACAGAGACAGAGACATATGTCAGTGGTGGAGGCTCAGCAGGGATTCACCGTGGCCCATTGTTTACGGTTGCCAGAACATGGCGTCCCTGCCCGCCTGTCTATGTGAAGCGGGGCTCTTTGATATCGTGGCTGGAGACCGAATATGCTCAAGGCCCACTCTCCTGCTGGGCGCTAATTAACCAGAGAGGCATCCTCACTCGCCATCCTTCTCCTGTTCTCTCATTTTATAGCTTTCTATTGTTATCAATTATAAATAAGCCACGGTATGGGTAGTAAATTAAATTAAATTTCTCAATTAGAACTAGCACTTAACACGAAAATACGGTTGAAATCTGGTGCATGTATGATGCTGTCTAATTTCCCTCTCATCTCTTTCCTCCTTCCCATTATTCTTTCTCCAAAACTGCAGCCTTTCTGGTCGTATTATTGCCTCTCCGTCCTGCGACCACAGTGTTACCCCAGTACATTCAGAGGGCCTGCTATTGAGCTGTAATTGAGGAAGCCTATTTAGCACCAGTCTTCAGCTGTGGCTCCATTTTGCTAGTCCATATCGGCAGAGTGGACTGGAGGTCTCTGAGTGCCTGACATGAGCGCACCGGAAGATGGTGATTGCAGTGGTAGCGGTGTCGTAAGAGCCTGTGCCGCATCCATGCATTTCCTCGCTACTTAATGCACTTTTTATTTGAATTGGTGATAATAAAGCACAGTCCCAGGCAGTATGAATTACACTTAGTTTGAATGAAAAAAATTCCTCAAGGTCCTTTAAGCGATATAGTTTTTTCTGTTTTTTTTTGTTGTTTTTTGTTAAAAACACTCACTGATATTTTGCCCACGAAAGCTTCCTCTCTCCTTCTCTTCCTCTGTTTTCTGCAGGTATACTTTTTTTGCAAGTATACCTTTCCTATATAGCGTTTGCCTTCGTGTTGTTGTATTCCTATCACTGTTTGTCACTCCAGTGGTGCGTTAGAGTATAAATTCTCTCAGCCGACACATTGCCTGTCCCCAGCCTCTCCCCTGGGAAATAATTTAAGGGAACTTCGCCCTTGACTGCTCTAATCTTGTGTTCTCCATTTGTCATAAAATTTCAGCTTACAGGTGCATTATTCTGTGTATATAATGTAATACTTTTTCTCCCGTCGAATGGCAGCCATTTTTCATCAGGAGTTGTTGGCAATCGTGCCAGTCTTTTAGCTCTGTGAGTCCAAGGCCCTGACTTAAAGCAGAGTTATTTCTCCGTAATTTTCGCAGCCTTAGGCTTCAGGCATTTTCCTGGCTTTTTTGGCGAGTGTTCTTTAGGGAACGGTCCAAACAAGCGGTCGTTTCACAACTTATAGATTTATTAGTAATCAGAGATGCTGGCAAACCTTTTGCGAGCTAAATGTCAAGGTTTTACATTCTGACTTTCTGGCCTAGACTTATTCTAAGGATTATTCTAAGGATCATTTGTTGTTCTAATCACCAATTGAGGGTGTTACCATACCAAGCTTCTAAAGAAGCAACAACAGAAAGAAACAAACAACCAAAAAACAATCATAGAATGGCCTTTGTGTTTGTCCTTCATCAGGATCACTGCCTTTGCACAGTGTGCTTTCATGGTCATGTATTTTCCAGATAGCTCAGTGGTTATCAGGACAGTGTGTTGAAGAGGCGTCCCTGGAGGATGGCATGATTGTTGAACTGCTCTGCCACTGAACACAAAGTACGAAGGTACTCTGCATGCAAGCTGGCACAGACGGAGGCGTTGTGTCCGCATGTGAGTAAGTGAGCATGTGGTATGGATGGTGCCCCCCCAACCCCCACTTTCTGCCTTTGTTTCCCTCGCTGAACAAAGGATGGTCGGCACCTGTTGTCAGACCCACTTGCATTAGTATTAAGGGTTTGAGTCGTGTAGTTGGCACTTATTCAGACACTGAAGGCACGTGGTTTTTAGCTAGGCTTGCACTACCTGGTGAGCGTACACACTCACTTGATTTACGGACAGTTTTGTTTTTAACTGTCGACTGACAGAAACATGCTGTGTCCCATGTGTTCAGGAAGGCAAGGAGAAATAGTGCATTCAGATAAAAGGAGACCACAGTGAATGACTGCTGCAGAGCTCAGCTACTAAGAGAGGGTGCTGAAGGCTAGAAAAAAGATAACAAAGCTACTTCAGGATAATATTAATTTTAGTGTTGGCATAGAAAGTATTTACTGTAATAAGACTGATACAGGACTCTTTCCTGATTTTGGGTATTATTGAGTATGGTTAACGTGTGTGTGTGTGTGTTTGTTTGTCCTCTCTCTAATACACTGTTCTGATGTATGGTCTTGGAAAGCGAGGTCTCTACATGGGGTAGATGATGGTTTATTCATAATGAGATGGGTGATTAGGCCTGTGCCCATTCAGTTGTAATGGTCAGCTTAGTGGAGCCTGTCGGTCTCTCAGCGAGACAGAAAGAGATTTCCCTCGTTATCCCGCTTTCTCCCTTCATCTTTCAGCTTTTTCAACCTTTACCTTCATCTACATTGCATTTTTTCAGCTTTTTCTTTGCTCCCTCCATCTCGCCTCATCTCCTAAAGGACAGCTTGTCCTTGCAAGAGTCCATGATGAGGTGCTTTACTCCCCTGTGGCAAACCCCATGCCTGTGACCAAAGCGGCCTTTTGCAACCATTAGCCAACAGCTAGGGCATGACGAGGGCCTCGGAGGTGGCAGAGGCTGCTAAAAAGGTCTATAGATGTTAGAGAGGCGTTATGCTGGTGGAGCCTCCAACACACAACCCTCCACCCACTGTCTCCACAGATGAAGCCTCTGACTTGCCCTTATCTACCCTCCCTTCTGCCTGCTCTGCCATCATTGTCCCCATCATTACTGTGGGGGACCTGTGCCAGGATCCAATTACGGCTGCACGGGAGGTTAGTGCATGCCTCTGGTGGGTTCTGATGGAAATAAGACATTTTTCAGTCTGCATAAGGTAGCAGAGAGAGGAAGAGTGAGATGGAGAGATGGAGGGACAGGAATTTGGCGGCGGTGGTCATCCGACAGAGGAGAATGCAGTCATTACTCCCCCTCTGTGAAAGCAGATTGGCAAGAAGGACCAGGGAGCACCCGACTGTGGAATGGCTTGCTTTAAGAAAGATGGTGGAGTCTTCAGCTCTCTTATCCTCAAACGGCTGCCAAGCACCGGCTATTTTAGGCAGCGGAAAACCACCAAAGGCAAGTCGGATGTTTTGCGTCAGTGCATCTTGAAATGGTGGAGGGCCTGTGGTATGTTTGGCGCACCTCTCTGATGCAGAGCGTTCTCGCTGGCAGTGCATCACCTGATGGTGGTCTCTCAAACCCACACTCAGTGGAACCTCCTCCTACGTTTAGACAGAACTTAGAATGACTCATTTCTCACTACATCTGCTGTTCTCTCCACATTGCCTCCATTTTAGTTCTCATAGCAGCTTAAATGTTGTTGGGGCATGCTCAGATCCTTCCTTTGTATCATCATGAGACAGATGAAATGGCACACATGAATTACTTTGAAAACAGCTTTGTGACTTTGTAAACAGACGTTATGTATGTTTGTACACTAGAGGTCTGAGCCCTGCTTGAAAACAGCTGTTAGTCCAGGTCATACAAGCTGTGGTTTTTGATTGTTTTACTGTAGTTTTGAGAGAAGTATGGGACACTTGGCTTGCTGTTCCAAACTTAAGAGCAAGTGTGTGTGTGTGTGCGCTGAAGATGAAGAGCAACAGAGCCTGGGATATTATTAATCCAGCCCAACGGGAGCGCGATCATGACAGCTTCCGCCATTGCTGGGGAGAGACTAATCACTTCCCCCCACCTCACGCCTGAACAGCCTCTTCCATCAGTCACAAACGCCTCGTCTCGCACAGAGCCACTGACCTTCCCAGTCCATCCATCTTAGTTTTTTTTTTTTTTAAACCCATCATGCCTCTCTGGTGTGTGTGAGTGTATGATCTCTCAGATTGCACAGCTAAAAGACTACAGTCAGTTTTTTCTTTTTTTTTCTTTTTTCTTTTTGACAGCGCAGTTTAAGAGGTTGGTTCTCAGAGATCATTGGTTTTCGCTGTGTACCTGGACGGTGACCTCATAAACGCTTTCCCTCCTGTGTGTGTGTGTTTGTGTGTTTGTTTGTGTGTGTGTGTCTTTTTAACAAGCTCGTCAGGCTGGAGAGATATCAAACACGCTTGACTGTGCACAGTTAAAAGGCAACAAAACGTTCTCTCCCATACTCAACCCATCCACCCTGCCATCCCTTTATTTATTTATTTATTTGTTTGTTTGTTTGTTTGTTTATTTTGGGGGGGCATAATCTAGTCTCTCTGCACTGCCACCCCACATCTTTTAACATTCATTAACAAACCAACCTTTGAGCCGCGGATCAATAGGAATGCCTCCAAACGTCGTTTTTGGCAGCCTCTCAGAGAGCGAGCACTTTCCTGACATGTACATGAGCTTTAGCCTTCAGCGTATGGTGCACAGCAGCACCAGAGGATGGTGTGGGAAGGGAGGTTGGAGGCAGATGAAGGGGCCTGCAGAGGTTTAGCTTGGCATCGTCCCTCTGTTTTGCATCCAGACACAGGCTGGGAGGACTGCCTCGCTATACCCTTTTACACACACCCTCTCTCTCTCTCTTTCGGTCTATTCCCCCCTCCCCCCTTGCTCTGTTTCTCCTTGCTGGAAGTCATAACAAATTGCCTGCAGTGTTTGTTGTTGTTGTTTTTTAACTGTCCCAGGCACAGAGGAGAGCAAGTATCAACCTAGTGTCAGTTTTCTAAGGCCCACTTACCATAAATCAATTGCACCAGCCCCTCCACAACCCCCCCACCACCCCCTCTGTCCTTTTCTTCTTTGGCAACTCTCACATTAACATATGATGGACTTTTTTCATTTGTCAGAATTCTGGCAGAATGAGATTACAGGCTGTGTTCGTGGAGCCCAAGTATGATCCACTTTGACAATTTGAGACTGTTCTGCCTGCAGCTGCCTTTCTCTGTCTCTCCCACTCAGAGACAGAGCAGTTTTTTTTTTTTTTTTTTTTTTTTTTTCTTTAACTGTGTGACCATGATAGCCTCCTCAGTGCATTGCTATCTGTGCAAAGCAGAACAAAAGCCCCAAATAATTATAGAAAATGAACGCAAGATGAAAGACGGGCGCAGTTGTAAATTGCGGCGGCTGCCATGAATGTGTTTCTGTGCCGAGTTGTAAAAAAAGTGCACAGCAATGTCTGTTCTTTCACTTGGCACAGCAGTATGGACCGAATAGACTCAGAGGGATGGCAACCCTTTGCAGAGTCTGAGGATGCCTGTCACTTTAGCATACAGAATCAGATTTCAACACTGAGGAATACAAATTGCCTGTAGTGTAGGTAGTATGAGAAGTTACCTTGGATAAAATTAGCTCTCTGAAATTGTCAGTTAAAGATGCTGTCCACGATTTTAGCAGAAGGTTGTTATTTGATCTTAACAGCCTATCAAATTACTGCTCTCCTTCCTTTCCCCTGAAGCAAAATGTGGATTGGCTGGAATTGTTTATGGCTTGTGCCAAGCAACTATGTTGGACTGTGTACAAACAAAACATTTTTGAGCGCACATACTGACCAGACATCTGAAGGACTGTGAGGAGCATTTAATTTTAACACGGAATAGTATAGTAGACTGCAAGCAAGCCATTTTTCTATTGTCCTATCTTCCTAGTCGATGTGTTTTGTGTGTAAAATTTTCACTGATACCATGCAGCGGTGGGATGAGTCCCCTGTAATATATGAAAAGTGCTCTTCACTGCTCGTTGGTAATTGCAGCAATACAAAAAAAGTGGTGGCTTCAAGACCTTTTGCCATTAGCGTTTGCTTTTCCCAACTATACCTGAGAGATACAGACCAGTCCCTGGTGTGTGTTTAGAAATAGCTTCCAGGAGTGCAGGTGGTTGGCTCTCCTACCCCGCTATACATTTCCCCAACCAACCCAACCCCTCCACCCACTCACCCACCCACCCATCCACCCCCAGGAGTCCAAGCCATCTTTATGAAGCTACTCACGCACAGTAAACAGCATCTTAGGATAATGAGCCCAGTGGTGCTGTGGTGGGTGGTGGTGATTGGGGGGATGGTGTGGGGGTGTGGATGAATAAGGGGAGACACAAGGGAGAAGAAGCAGTCGGTCATCGCCGTAGATCTGATTCTTTCCAATGAGATGTCAGCCCGCGCTAGCGTGGCCCTAATGTGTTATTGATCCGGTTTGTTCCGTCTGCAAGCACCTAGTATGTTCACTTGTCTTTGGCTTAGTGAGGAAGGCAGTCGGGAGTACTCCAGAGTGAAGAGGGGCAAACTCAGATACAAAGTCACCCCTGACACCCCTGGTGCTCAGCCTTTTTTAACCCCCTCAGCAACCTCCACCTTCCCTTCTTCCTGCTTAACACTTTCAGCCTTAGGGGTATTGATGTTAGTTCTAGCATGCATGGCTGCCATGGCAACAGTTTTTAGCAAGCCGTCAGTGGTTGGCATGGTTACAAGTCACAATTCCCAGTAATTGAAGGGAGGGAAACGGGGAAATGTTGTGTTTGTCTTTGTCTGTCTGTCTGTCTGTGTGTGTGTGTGTGTGTGTGTGTGTGTGTGTGTGTGTGTGTGTGTGTGTGTGTGTGTGTGTGTGTGTGTGTGTGTGTATGCGTGTATGCGTATGCACGCGTCCCTATGTCCCTGCTCACTGACAAAATATAATGTGTTGATGAGAGCACTGCAGCTGAGGCTTTTGCTTCCCCTGAAGCATTCTCTCTCTCTCTCTGTCCTCTCTCACACCCCCCCTCTCTTGTGGTCTGTTCCCATTCCCTGAGCTCCCTCCCTGTTAGGACAAGGAGCTCGTTAATTACCACAGAAGCTAGCCATTCTTGCTTAATACAGCTTAGAAACAGCCACTCTGTGCCTGATATGGGGACTTTGTTTCATCTATCTGTCCATCCAGCTCGCTCTTTTCCCCTCCTCTCTGGAGGAATCGTCTTAACAATACTTCAATTTAGAAGAGAGGTACACAGTGAGACACCAGAACAGATTAAATCAAAGGGAACCACTGAAGGGTATCACGGACACCCCTGGTGTAATGGGTTATGCGCGCGCGCGCGCGCGTGTGTGTGTGTGTAGCAGAAAGAAATAGAAAGAGATGTTGGAGACGTAAAGAGGGAGTTTAAGTGGTTTTCGTTTTTTTTAGCGCTTGCCTTGACAAATATCCAGGAGTGCATGTGTACCACTGGGTGACCATAATAGAACAGTTATGGCGTACAAATTCTTCTCCGCATCCTGCATCCACCCAGCGTGTGCTCACTGATTTGTGAATTATTGTTTGACATGTTTGTCTTTCTGAACTGCAGTAGGCAGAGGCACACACACACACACACACACACACACACACACACACAAACAAACACACACAGCTTATACGCAACACTACTACATACTCTCTACTCCCATACGCTTACAGCTACACTCTCACAAACACGTATGCCAAGTCCTAATGCGCACACCACACACACACACACACACACATGCACATACACACAATATTTGTTCAGACCTGCTCTTGCTGCCTCTGAGTCACTGCAGTGGCCCAAGGGGCGTCGGGGGAAAGGTCGGCCTGCCACATCCGTTTAAAGCATCCCACCCCCCCAATCACATAGGCACTCCGCCACCAGCACTCCCTCGTCTCAGCGGCTGCTCAGCCTCACCTCGCTGCTGCTCGCTCTCTCTCTCGCTCGGTGTGCAGACGCCTGTGTTGCCTCCTAAGAGATGGGGAGAGAAAAAAAAATGTTTAGATCAACCGTACTGCTCCCCGTGGTCTGGCTCAAATAAGATTTTCCCAAGTCCAATAACCCCCGACGCTCAGGCGCGCAGTAATCCAGAGTCGTATGGATTTGATTTTCTCTTTTACCCTTTCATCGAGAGAGTTAAGTAACAGGGACACACACACATACACACACACACACACACACACACCCTGTCAACTTAGCCGTGAAAACTATAAGATTGAAATTGAAGGTGTTATGGTCTCTAGTGAGTCATGAATCATCTCCTTGCCAAAGTAACGTTTGTAAAGTTTGTTCTGCTGCTGGTTTTCTAGTAGGCCTAGGTCTCTGGGCGACAAAATGCTCTTGATGGGGTTGACTGGAAGTATTGTTCATATGTGATTTTATATGTGCTTGTGTTTTGGGGTGGGTGGCTTTGCTTTGCTTGCTGCTTCTTGGAGAGCCACCACGTCCAGATTGGCAGGTGGAGCCTGTTGCCACTGTTATTGTAATAAAACAATGTCGCCATGGTGATTCCGACCGTTTCTTATTGTCTTTGTCAGTATGCAACATTCTGCACACAGAACCAGATGTCATTGCATGGCTGGACAAGTTCAGTGATGCAACAGAATAGGTCTTAACATTAGCATGCATGCTGATACTGTAACAAGTAAATTTTAAAAAAGGAAAACCTGTTTTCCTCAGTGCATGTCATTGATATGTTCATTGATCTGTATGTGCTAGGTGTTTTTCTTTTTTTTTTTTATACAAATGATCATGCCACCATTTAAGTGTTGGATCATTTTTCATGTGAATTTGTTGTGAATTATGCTGTGGCCCAGTGACAATAGGTGGCTGCTGCTGTTTTGTTTTGTATTCTCTTTTATATCAAGGGAATAAAATGGACAAACCATTTTAATTTTCCACCATGAAATGTTCATGAAACGACATTATTTCATAAACACATCAATATCTGTAGATATGAGACATCTAAGTATGGAGCTAATATACATGCATTACAACACACACACACACACACACATACACACACACACCCTTCAGCCAAGAGAGACTTCTCAAGAAACAGCTCTCTCCTAAGGAGATCTATCCATTGAGGTGCAACCACATCAATAGGGAGTTAGTCAGAGTAATGTGTGTTCATCTCTCACCCTTAGTGCTCGGCTAACGAGCTCCAGCTATCTCTCAGGAGGGTCCGCCTCTCAAAACTTACCAGAGACAAACTCCTTGTGTGATTGGCCAATGCTTAATAGGAAGTATTGAGTACGAGCATATCGACTCTTCCCTTCCCTTAAGAGACAGCCCGATCCTGTCAGAAACAGGACGATAAATTAACACCTGCAACCCCCACCCCCAACATGCGCACAGACAGAAAGACAGACAGGCAGATACATACACACACACACACACACACACACACCCATTCATCCATGCTCTGATTTCCGGTGACTGTGACAGTATAGGATTCCCATCAATCAGTGTCAAACAACAATTCTGCTGTTTTAATAAATCTTGCCTTCACCTGTTGTCCACCATTACCAGTAGTGTGCAATCACTCACTCCTATCTGTTACAAATGTTGTGAATTAGAATGAGTTGAAGTTGAAGACTTGCTGCAATGCATTGGTGCTGTCATTATATCATTTTTTGTGTTCTTTTTTTTTGTATTTTTTCCTATTTTGTTGTTTTTATGTTTCATTTGTGATTCTGGCGACATTGTCTATCAGTCGACATCTCAAAAAATGCTGGTAAGTTGGTTTTCAAATAACAAGCTGTCAGCTTGATGCACTTGTCATGTTGTTATATTTCTTTTTTTTGTTAAGTTTTTTTTTCTCCATCCAGTTCAGCCCATCTTAACGTTTTATTTTAATGTTATGTTTGGAGTGGTTTGATTCATCATCAAACATGCTGGCTCTTAATCCTTGTGCACATGATTGGACAAGGGCCTTTTTTTATTATTTGGTTTAGTTTCACTTCGGTTTGGTCACATCTCATTCGCCCGCTTCCCCCTTGCCCGCGTTCCTCTGTATGTAATGTAATGTATTGTAAGATATTCAGTGTAATGTATGGTCCAGCGGTGTGTGGCGAGCTCTTCGGACCTTCCTCCTGAAGAGTTGATCGATGTTGCTTGCTGTCAAAGGGGGAGTTAATAGGAGATATTCTCTCACCTCCCCCTATCCCCTGCCTGCACCGTGCCCCCCCACCCCCTCCACATGCCACCACCTCACAGCCTGAGTCACACCCTCCTCTTCTCTCCCACTTTATTTATTCTCCTCTTTCTCTTTATTTCTTTGTCATTATTTATAGGTTCTATAACATGCATGTTGAAGCGAAAGACAGAGAGGGAGGGAGAGAGAGAGGGGGGGAAAAAAAAGGTGATCTCTGCATTTTGTCGGCCTTGTCAGACACAAAATAAATGGGTTATTGCTACATGTGCTTCAGTTTATCCCATTCGGATGAATAATTTACAAATTTATCTTTTGCCTCACTTTTGTCGGCGTGAGCAGTATAATATGTGCGGTAAATCAGCACGGAATAACAATGAAAAGTTAGTGAATAGTGGGTGTACCGAGGATTCGGTTAAAGTTAAACATTGTGCATTGGCTCACCCCAGTCCTGCCAATGAAGAAGATAGAAATCCCTGAATATCCCACTGTCCGCATGGCTCAGTTTGATAAGTTTTTGACACAGTTGACACAGTGCTTATCTCCTGCCTTGCTGTTGACCAGCCTTAATCTGTTTATTTCCAAATTTTTTTCATAAATTGCGAACTGCCCCACCGCTTAGCTCCAAACTCAACTCAACAAACTTTGCGCCTTTTGCTGTATGATTTAACAGATTACTTCTAACTCGCTTTACTTTTCTTATTTGTATTTTTTTCTGACGGCATGATGTGCTGTGGCTTCTAACCAGCTATTATCTTTTCACCTTTATGAAAAAGAGTGAACGTGAAGACTCAGAGATACCGTGAGATAAGTGGGGGAAATAACCAGAGGAAAGAAACAATATGTAGAGCCAAAAAGGTGGGGATGGGGGTAAACTGGAAAGGTGGAAGGTCGAAGGTGGAACCCAGCAGTCTGGTGAAGCATCTGTTCTCTCAGTTGTTGTTCGTCATAAAGACTCTCCAAATCCCTCTCGCTTACTGCCAAGAGTGTCCAGGGGCAGCTCAAGACTTCTAACCCCCCCAACTGAAGCCATCCATTCTGAACCAATTTGTTTCGTTTTTTCTCTTGATTGAACACGAGTCAACCGTTTTGGTTTTCTTTTCCATTAAAGTCACTCTAATTGCTTTCAATGGGGATGAGAGGGTAATTTGTTTTAATCACCGACCGGGATGCGAAAATCCATAAGACCCCCACCCGCACCAACCCCTTTTACTTATTCAGAGTCAGCATTTGCTAGCAGGATTCTGGAGGAAAAACGACTTGGGGGAGTTTGGTGGGGTGAGGGGCTGCCCACTCTTGCCCTCACCTCTTCTTTAATGATGTGCTAGGCCAGGCTGTGGCTGAGCTGCCAGCGGATGGATGATCTCCTGTGCCCACGGGCAGATCTCCTGGGCCGTTAGCAGTAATGGGCTGGGCATTAGGCTCCGCTTTTTTTAGGTGATGGCAGACCACTTCTGCCGCCTCGGGAGGTGTGCGAGTGGGCGGATGGATTGCTGTCCAGGTGGGCCGACCTGGTCACCAAATCCATCCCGGCGATGGGTCAGGTGGGTTCCCAGGGGAGAAGTGGTCAGCTAGCTAAATGGGTGTGAACCTGAAGGCGCTAGTTTGAGTGATAGCCAAGAAGACAGGGTTGGCTAACTTGGCTGATGTGTTTGGGTTGAGTGTAGAGCCACCTCCTGTGCACTGTGCTCTCCGTCTCGTAGGGAGGGCGGGGGGGCTGCTGTGTGATGTTTGAATTTGTGTTGTCGAGGCTACTCCTCATCAGTGTTTCTTCTTTTTGCCCCTCTTTTTCTCTTCTTCGCTCTTTCTTTCTGTCTCTCCCCACTATAGTCCACGCCCCTGCATCTAGCAGCTGGATATAACCGAGTGAGGATAGTGCAGCTCCTTCTCCAACATGGCGCTGATGTTCATGCCAAGGACAAAGGGTATGTAGTGTTTTTCTTTTTCTTTTCTTTTCTATTCTTTTCTCTCCTTTATGGTGCCCTCAGTCCTGTTGAATCATTTCCCCTCTCCTGCACTCTTTCACACATGCAGTAATGGGCTTCTCAGGGTGGCTATGTTGACACATAAGCACAGAATACACTTGGGGCTGAGATGAACTTTGGAGAGGATGGGGGTTGGGTGGTGTAGTGTTGTGGTGTGGGGTGGAGGGGGGTTGAGGATGGAGCGCCCCCGGGGCAGGAAGAGCATCGATCGAAACGAGGACCAGTCCAGGGAAGTGTGAAATGGTGTTTTCTGTCTAAACATAATGCTTTTCTTTCACCTCTCTCTCTCTCTCTCTCTCTCTCTCTCTCTCTCTCTCTCTCTCTCTCTCTCTCGTTCTCTTTCTCTCTTTCTTTCGGTCATGCTATCACCCTCTTTGTACACCCTCTGTGTCTCTTTTTTTCTCTCACTATTGCAATCCTCTCCTTCAATTGTCACCCCCTCTCTCCTCCCCTCTTTATCTCTTTATCTCTCTCTCTCTCTATCTATCTCTGTCCTACAGTGGACTCGTTCCCCTTCATAATGCCTGTTCCTACGGCCATTACGAGGTCACCGAGCTTCTGTTGAAGGTAAGAGAAAGCACCCCCCTATTATCACCCCCCCCCCCCCCCCCCCCCATCTCCAAATTGGCAGAGTAACCCCCACTTCAGATGATGCCTCTCCCCTCAAATGTATGCATCCCCCTATTTCTCTTCCTTCTCCACCTGTTACAGGCTTTTAGCAATGACATATCATCGTTCACCCCCACCCCAAAATACACACACACACACCCTTTCCCCATCCAGCCCTGGCATTTATCAAACGCATAGTTGTGGGGCTTAATGCGTGCCATCCTTTACCTGACTCAGAGCCTGCGCTGAAGGTGACTCGTGGCCATGAAAACCGAAATAAATTTTTCTGCTTGCTTTTTTGGAATGGAAGTATAGTGATTGTGATGGTGTTAGTGTGGAACGAACAAAAGAATGAAGGAAAAACATAAGTGAAGAGGGCTCTCAAGGAAAGACTCCCAGCACCGTGAGAGAGGGTCACTGGCCTTGCTATGCGGCAAGATATCGCCAAACAAGAGCCAAGAGTGGCATTGTGAGTTGCCTCCCCTTTCAAAGACTGAGTGGGCTTAAACGAAACCAAAAAAAAGAGAAAGAACGTGTTCAGGCACAGAGAGGGTCCTTGTGTAGTGCAAAGCCTTGAGCTGTTCCTGAGACCCTCATAGAGGTGACACTAGCTTTAGCCTTGACAGGATTCCATAGTAACTAAAACCCTCTTTCTTTTTTTTTAACCTCTGTACAGAAGCTTAAACTACTGACTGTAGGTATTGGTGGAGACCGCTGCATTAAGTAAGGATTTAAACTTGTACCTACTGACCCAAGGCTTTGAAGTTCTACTTTAAAAGCCTGAACATCTCACAGGCATGTTGGTCACTGACGAGAGGTTAGTTCTGTCTGACAGACTCTCGTGGTATCTACTAATAATGTCAGAACTGCTTTTGCAGTCGCAGTAGGACTGGAGCAAGGGACTGGAGGTCTGTGCTGCAGTGACCAGGCAGTGTCCAATGACTTCTGCATTCAGAGTGCTCACTGAAGCTTAAGCTGAATGACGATGAGAAGAGGGGTGTGTCGCACTGTTGTTTTTGAGGCCTGAGAGACTTCTCACCTAGAGCTGCTGCAGCAATAATGTCAAATGTCAAGTGTTTGTTTAGAAGCTAGGTACTGTTCTGCACTGTGGTTTTCTACTGAGGATTTGGGGAATAGCATCACGAACACACTCAAGAAAGTGTGTGCACACACACACACACACACACACACACACACACACACACACACACACACACACACACACAGTCTCCTTCACCTGCAAATGAAATGATCCGGCATAAGGTGTGATTATCGATGCGCAGGCGGCTCTACCCTCTTAAAACCGGGTATCCAGCAGCTCCGGTTCCCCTTCCTTCAGCCTTCTCATCGATCCAACACCCCTCAATGCCTATTCAGACTAAGATCTGTCGGCATCCAGCTAAAGTAAACCAGCCATGGCAACAGTGAAGAAAGGCCAGAACCAAGAATGACTCAGCGGCAGACATATGGAGAAAAGTTAACCTAAACGTACAGCAGACCCAGTTTAATCTTTTATATGTTTTATATATATATATATATATATATATATATACACACACACACACACACACACACACTCACTCACTGTGGATCTGTGCTCCCGAGACCTACAGCATTATCTGAGTGTGGAAGTCTTTCATCTGACAGATTAGCGTTGCCAGGGTTACGTAAGACATTAAACCAGCTGTGAACTTCACGCCGGCACCCCATTATGCCAGGCCTCAACCCACCCCTCTTCCTCACCATTTCAACCTCCCTCCCTGTCAGAAGAAAGGAATAATGTCTTTTATAAAGCAGATTGTATCCCATGGCGCACACAAACAATTGAGATGTGCTATATATGTGTCCGTTACTCGTTTGTTTGAGTGGCTCTGGATGGAATCGCTTTCATGATGATTTAAATGGTGTTTAATAAGGCCCTCCAGCTGATACGCTTCCTGTGTACTCATTTGTAGTCCCTGTCTAAGTCGGATTGCAGAGCCAGGGTCTAAATCGCTCATGGAGTTAGACGGCGTTAATTAAATTTCCGCAGCATGCCTGTCTCTCCCCTGGCGCGAGGAGAGCATTCTAAGTCGTTTGTTTGAGAAACGGGAGCACTGAGACCCTCCGATTCATCCGTCACGGGTGGCGATGGGGGAGTGCGCCTGGCCGGCATGGTGGCTGAAGTACTGATATGTGCTGTTTGCAGTGGCTAACTGACTCTGGCCCACCTGTTTGTTTTGTGTCTGTGTGTGTGTGTGTTTCTGACTATCTGTCTGTGTATCTCTATCTATCTATCTCTCTCTCTCTCTCTCTGTCTGTTTGTCCATCTTTCTCTCACTGTGCCTCTTTATCTTTACGTGTGTGTGTGTGTGTGTCGTGTGTGTGTGTTGCAGCATGGTGCATGTGTGAACGCCATGGACTTGTGGCAGTTCACCCCCCTGCACGAGGCGGCGTCCAAGAACCGGGTGGAGGTGTGTTCCCTGCTGCTGAGCCATGGTGCCGACCCCACGTTGGTCAACTGCCACGGGAAGAGCGCCGTCGACATGGCTCCCACCCCCGAGCTCAAGGAGAGGCTCACATGTGAGTCACACACACCTGCCTGTGCATACATTTTGACACAGTCTTTCTTTCTTTGACATGCATACTGACACACACACACACTTTTGAATAAAGATTACACTTTTTGACAGTCAAGTGTTCCTCTCTAACATGCATTGCACATGCAACACACACACACATACACAAACACACACACTTGTTAAGACTTTCTACATACATATTTAAGCACACACTCACGTACACTCCTGAAAGGAAATAAGATCGAAATGAACACTGGAAATGTTTTGAAAATAATTCAGAATATCTCCAAACACGACACGTCTGGACTGTATCTGAATGTCACAATTGAGAAGTAACAAGGTGCAGACGCCGATGCCGTTTTAAAAAGCAATACTATTTCCCCTCAAAAGACGCTCATCCACTGTGACTAAAGTGGAGCTTGCCGGAGGCCACTGCTAAACTTTTGAAGGACTCGTCTGATGGGAGCAATATGACATGTGCGTAAATATGAAGCTCTGGCGCCCATCAGTATGCACGGGCATCCCCGTGCAGCACAGTGCCAGACATGCCAAAACTGCCTCATTGACAGTCAACACATCTCTGATGAAGGGCTTAAACGCCATCTATCTCTCCCTCTGTCTCTCTCTTTCTCTCTCTATATATATCGAGAGAGAGATTTATCGTCTGGTATGTATGCCATGTTGTAGAAGCTTAGGGTTACCAGAATTTCATCCTTCACTTTTTCTCTTCCTCTTCCACAGTCTCTTTCTTTGTCACTTCTTTTTGAATAAAAGGCACTGGCTTGTTTTTGAGCTGTGTGCTTCTCTCTCTCTTCCTCCTCCTCTCTTCTCTGTATCACCATCTTTCCTCTCTCTTTGGTCTCATTTCATCTGGAAGGCTCATACACACACACACACACATACAGCCTCTCTTCTGTCTCCTTCTCTCACTCATCTCTCTGAGTGTCCTCTGTTTAGTCTGTCACATACTGTCAAACACGGAGGGCCCAGCAGATTACTGGCTGTGTCTGTGCCTGTTTCTGTGAGAGACTGTCTGTGTGTGTGCAGAGCTGTGTGTGTGTGTGTCTGTGTGTGTGTGTGTGTGTGTGTGTGTGTGACTATGTGAGTGACTGTGTTTGTGGGTGTGATTATGAGTGACTGTGTGTGTGTGTGTGTGTGTTTATGTGTGTGTGTGGGTGTAGAGCTGAGAGTGTGTGGAGCCTATTTTGAATGTATAATATTTTAATCCTGCATTATTCAAGCCTGGGAGAGAGTTGGCCGGTTTGAGATGTAATGGCTTTGGCAGCCCTCAGCCCCCAGTACAAATGTCTCCTGGTGAACTCCATATGGCTGTGTGTGTGTGTGTGTGTGTGTGTGTGTGTGTGTGTTTGGAGCGAGTGTTGGAAGAGAGGAGAGAGTGTGAGAATGGCATTGGTGCTCTAAATACTGAAGCGATTTGGGAGAGCAGTGTTCCTCCTCTTCTCTGGGTCTCCAACCCCCCCACACACACACACACACACACACACACACCACACACACACACCCTCTTCCCTCTCATCCCTCTCATCCTGAGATAACTACAGAGTGTTTATCATACTGAGCACTGATAAAATGCTGTGAAATTATCAAATCATCCTGTTTATCTGTCTGGCTCCCCAGTAGCAGGGATTTATCTGCCACTCAAATATGAAGATTTATGCTGCGGATGCCGCAACTTCAAGAACAGGCCCTTGACTTAAGCCAATAGTGTACTTACTCCAACTAGTGTACTTACTTTGGAGCAAGCGGAGCGTTGACCAGGCCACATTAAAAGCAGTCACAGCAGGTGTGTGTTTGGTTCATTTTCTTATGACCCCAAAAAGTCCAGAACCTCGGGTGCCTCAGAAGCTTGTTTACTCGTGAAAATAAGCACAAACTCAACGTCAAGCAACATTTGTACCGACAGCAGCAAAAGTATCAATCTTTTGACAGGCTGCCAAGCTAAACAGTCAGTGCAGGTAGTTTAAGTGTGGCTTTTGCCGCCTTTGAACCCACCCCTGGAGTTCCCTCAGTGGGCCGGAAGGTAGCCAATC